>VZSE01010635.1:0-248114 GCA_013398275.1 Promerops cafer | reverse complement strand
TAAACAAAAATCCGGCCGTCAGCTGTGGGGCTGCTTGGGGCGGGGGGCTCCTGGGGAGGTCCTTGTCCCCTCCCCGCTGGCCGCCAGACGGGGCCGAGGCCAGTGACCCCGCTGGGTTTCGACGTCCGGATACCCGCCTGCATTCCCTTCCTGCTTACGAATATGCATCGTACCCCGAGCAGTGTTTTGTAAACCGATTAAAGCATCCCACTGACATAATGGTTTCACTTAGCTGTTAATTTACAGCTGGCTTTGAGCCACAAACTCTTTTTCCATGAAAAAGGAGCAGCAAACGAAAAGAGCCTTGGTAGCTGTTTCGCAAAGCCACCGGCGCAGGAGGTTAATGTTTGCTCTGCCTTATCCCCGTGAATTCCTGGGTTGTATTTGCCTTGCAAAAAGCCCCATCAGCAGCTCCACGCCACTCGCTGCCTGGGACCTTTCCCGGTTACCCTCCTTTGCATACAACGCCTTTCCTGCCCAGGGTCACTTGCAAAACCGATATCTGTGCCGATGGCCGCGCGTGTCCCCCGGAGCATCCCCGCCCGGCGCGGGCGGTGCGCTGGGGGCGGATAGGCAGCCCACCGGAGGGGTGCGCCCAGCCCCGCCCGCCCGGGGCACCTTGCTGTGTCCAGGCGGTGTGGTTAGTGATTAACTTCTTCTTGGGTCTGGGCACTGGTTAAAATCAGCGGAGAAAACGGCCGGGGTGGTGATGGGACAGGCGACAACATCCAGCTACAGCCACTGGCAAGCCCTGTGCCTGGCTCCGGTGCCCGCTGCCTCTCCAGGCCCCTTGGCCGTTGGCTACAGTTAACTCGAGGCGTTTTATGGTTTCCTGCCTATGTGGTTTGTGTTCTCCATTATAATAAAGCCAGTGTTGGCAAATGGATTGTTTCTCTGGGGACTCTTTGGTGACACAAGTTGTTGCTTCCAGATAGCTGTGGGAAGTCAGGCTCCACAACAGTTACATTTGTGCATATATACATAAATGGCAAACATTTCTCTGTTCCTTGCTGCTTGCAATAAGACAAGTCTCTCACTACAGTAAGTACCCAGAACAAAGCCTCACAAGGATGTATCACCAAAGATACTCCGCCCCTTCCCCCCCTCTTTTTTTTGGTAATAAACCAAATTTCTAGTGTAATTGCTTTGGAAAGAAAAGTAGTAGCCCTTTAGCAAAGGTGAAAGAAAAAAAAAATTACTGAAATAATTTTTTAATGAAGATCAATGTAAAAGAAAAGCAGATTTTAGGAACCGCAACTGGTGTCTGTCTGTAGGATTGCCTAACACTGGATCATCTCTTGGATGTGGGCCAGAGTGGTGGATGCCTATGAAGAGGTATTTCCACAGCATTGTGAAATCTCTGAGTGGAGATTGCTGTAGCTGTCATTCCCTCCTACTGCCCTGCCACCATTGCCAGAGCCTCTGCCAGAGCTGCTCTGAGAGGCCTCAGCCCTGCTCCTGGAAGGTGTAACCACGCTTCAGCACACAGGGCAAAGAAAAATTGCTCCTTAGCTGCTGTGCCTTCATCCTGGCAGTCAGCATTTTAGAGACTTCTACAGCCACACATGGTCATTGTCACCAGTGAGTCCCTCACCACTAATTATTTATTCCCTTCCTGCCTGTGGCCTCTGCAACATCTTGTGGTAATGCTGAGGGAACTCATTGGTGTGCTGAGTGAAAAAATGAAGTTACTATTTTCTGTTTTAACTTCAGTTTAGATAATTTGGTTTGTTCTTGTACTGTGACAATTTTGTCTCTTCATCTTTGCTAAGACACTAATTTTTATAACTTTGCTGTTTCTCCATTGGTTCATCTCATAGTGCACAGAGAGATATAGAAAAGAATTGAAGTAGAATATTTAAATGAAAAAATCAGCATAATAGGCTGCATATGTGTGTCACTAAAATTTATTTTTAATAGATCATGCTTCTTTGTTAATCATTAATTTACCTGCAAATTAGATGAAGACTGTTCACCTCAAGAGTGTATATATAATTTTCAGTAATCAGATCTGCTTCCCCTGTGTATAATTTCATTTCCTTCCCATCCTTGTGAAGCAGTGTGTGATGTGATTGCATACATAGACAGTATTGTATTTTCTTTCTTTTCCAACACCAATGTAGGGTTCCCTGAGAGTCAGCAGCGCTGAACACATTTGCAAGCTTTGTGCTCCTGTGTTATGCTGCCAGCAGAAATGGCCTGTCTGAGTGGAAAGGACAGTATGGAGCCAGAGGCCTCCCCAGCCTCCCTGCTAGCTGTCGTGACATACACACTTATATCATGCATGGCACAGGATCAGCCATGTGAGTGCAGAGGCTGCACGCTGGCTGGCCCCTTCTCTGCCACATCTGCTTCCACAACAAAGTGGAAAAAGAAGCAGATTAGAGCTTAACCCTCCTCCCAAGGGCTCTTTTATTCTGCATGTCGGATGTAGTTATTGAATGTACCTATTAGGGTTAATTTTTCATGTAGAAAAACTCCATAAAGGTCTCTGAAAAGCTTTGAAGACATTAACAAGGTATTACAATGAGAACTCCTGGGTTTACACATGTTGTGATCATCTTAATATGCCAGAGTTCAAAAATTATTATCCACCTCCCGCCATTCATTTCAACCTCTCCTCTCCAGGGTCCTCAAATGAGCTCTAAACATCAGGTAGGATTTTTGTCACCAACATGAAGAAAATATATGTGGTTGTCTCCAAGATGGGTGTACCATGGCACAAAAGATGACTTAGTAATTTCCCGGTGAGTAACTGCTCTGTTTTGTGCACTGTGCATAAACACCACAAGGCAAGGAGTAGCATTCACTGAGTCTGTAGTAACCATCCTATAGAACACCAACAGAATTAAATCCCCTCGACAGGCATAACTCAAAGCATGGCCAATACAGCATCTTTGACCAGCATCTAGTTTGTACTAGTCTGTCACTTCCTATGCCCCTTTTTTTTCCTACCAGTACACTAACTCCTAGTATCCTTTCTCCCCTCTATTAGCTCCTCCATGTTTCTTGCAAACAAAGCTTAACCCTCCTACTTGTCAAAAGAACATAATGAGGCTCCAAATGGCTCCTGTTACATCTTTCCTTCTAAGTGCATGTATTTGAACCAAAGGACAATATAATAGTGGACCAGGACATTATGTCTTACCTTCTTCCCAGACCCCGTTTTTCTCACGTTTAAGAATTTATCTCCTTCCTTCGCAAAAGGCACATTGCATTTCCAGTAGAATGAAAAGAATCTGATTTAAGATGTATCCCAGAGGCACCCATGCTACGTTACCATCCTGAGTTTAGACCAAGGCTTCTCAGATGAGGGCATCTCTGCACACTGACCCCAAAATAGCACCAATCTGGGTACAAACTGCGATTGTGTTTCTGAAAGCTAAATGAAAACAGCTGGTATCTAGCTGAATAATTTAAAAGGTGCTTGCTCAGGGTGACTGTTTTGAAGAAGTGAAATTTGCTATGAAACTAGACTAGATCTGACTGTGTGATCTCAGCACAGTTCACCGTAACCTTTACACTCAGGTTCAAGCCTGACCACATCTTTCAAATAGTCACATTCTCGATGAGTCAGAGGGAACAGGACAGTGACCCTTGGCTGTAGCAGCCTGCCTGAAGTTTGTGACTGCATGTAGATCATGGTCTGTCCCTCTCAAAGAAGTGAAGCAAATACCCAAATCTTTCCAGGCTCCTGGAACTGCTGAAGCCATAATTCCTGCCACAGTGGGATGGTTGCTAATGGGGGTCCATTGGCCAGGCATGAAGTGACAGCTGTACTGATGGCAGTGGGTTAGACAGGACGGGGGGGACCTGGTGACTGGCAAAGGGAATGGCAGTTTGAAGGTGGGTCTGGGCATTTCTCCAGATTTAGACACCAGAAACTGGATTGGTTTATTTCCATGAAAACGAATTTAGACATCTTCAGGCTCATCAGACCTTTTGCTAGAGAAGGCTGTCATTCAGAAATGTGGCATTTGATGTGTCTCTGATGCCATCGATTCAGATTTACTCAGGGCACCAAGAAAGGCAAAATAATTTATCATTATGTGGGGTAGTTCCTGTTTACATGTAAGTACTTATGTGCTCTAATTGTTTATAGTTTTAAGGTCGAATTTTCAAGGAGGGGGCATATTTTCCGTGAATAAGAAAACAACAGCATTATTTTCAAATTCAAGAACTTGCATAGTGCTAGCTGTAGGGAAACGAGAGGTACAGTGGATAAAACAGGCAGTTGGAAACAGGCATCTTCAGATTAATTCCTGGTCTTCCTGCAAACTTTGTCCAAGACTCAACGTCATTTGGAAAATCTTATTAAGCTGCTTTCCTTCAGATTGGTTTAAATGTTTGTTTGTGGTTTTGTTGTTGTTTTTTTAAACTAATAAATTTAGAAGGTTTCTAGGAAGCGGGGTAAAGGAGCAGAGTAAGAATACATCTGTACATTCTTAAAAAAATAAGGACGAATCCTGAGTATTTTAGAAATATTTGATTTTGTAAATGTTCTTTGTTTGAGCTCTCCTCACTTTTAGCATGAAGCCTTACCAACTCAGTCCTTTGCTTTCCTATTTTGAATTGAAAATGCATATTAGTGCTCCGGAGCCGTTTGCAAATGGAGAGTCATAAATTCCAGCTCAGCTTATCTAAATGGTGTACTTCATGTAGTTCTAAAACACTGTATAATCACGGTGAAAGATACACACCGTGAGTTAGACTTTGACTGACGTACTCAGTGATAATTACATAAAGGAAGCTTCCTAATTCCATTAACAAATTGCTCCAGGTTTAGATAGAAATGAAATCATAGTGTCTCCTCCTCTTCTATTGCATTATTATTGTTGTTATGTTGGTGCCCTTAATCCTAGATCAGCAGCTCATGGCCTTGATGCATTATTAGTACAGAACAAAAAGAGAAGATCCACTTTAGATTGTTTATAATTTATATGTAGGACAGAAAAGCAGCCATGGATATGACGAGAAAACAAACTAATATTGCCATTTGGTTTGGCAGCACTGATGTCACTACAGAAACAGCCTGAGTTAGGTGGGCTTTCATTTTTTGTAGGTGTCACAGATGAAGACACATATTAATGAGGGATTTGGAAGAGAACACATAAATATGCACCTGTGAACGGGGACCTCTTCCAAAGTATTTGCCATGAAAAGAGAGAATAAAAAACCTAACAAGCAAACAGTTAAGAATTTGGCATCGCGAGGTGAATGTGTCCAGCTCTACACTGCTGCACGGGAACAATGAGATAGTTGATGAGCATGTGGTGGTGCAGGAAAGGACCCTGACATAAATTTACTTGTTGAAAAGGTCTCATGGCCAAGGGCACAAATCAGGTTATCGTGGTTTAGCCCATAGGCCTTGAAAATGGCCATTGGATCAGAAATTCTAGATGCATGGGAAGAAGAGGAGAAAAACCTACTGCAGTAGCAGGGACCCAAGGTGAGGTGAACTTCAAGAAAGGATTAGAAAAAAAACCCCAGTACTGTTAAAGCATAGCCTGGGTGTTAAAGGAGAAATATTGCTGGTGACTAGAAAGAAACTGGTATTTTAAGGGAGTAATTGAGAAAGAGGTAGGAGGAAGGCTTTAAAAGCCTAGCGGAGATAGAAAATTGTATCTTGGTTTAATTCTGGCAGAGCATACAAGCTGAGTATCCACAGGCAATGTTAGAGACAAAGGATAGTTTTTAATTTCTTGTGAGGTGAGGATATCAGCAAATCATTGTGTCAGCCAGTGGAACGTGGTTTCTACAGATCCGTATCTTAGGAGAGCTTGTGCTACAACCTATCTGGCAGGGCCTGGAGTGCATTAGCTTCATTCCTCTGACCAGCCCTACCTGGAACACTCACCCAGCCCTGATGAGCTCATTTAAGCTGAAGCCTGGGCCTCCATCCTTTCTCCTAGGTATCTCCTTGTGCAAAACCTGTAGAAATGCAGTGTCTCTTGATCTCAGCTTCCCTCTATAAAAGTTACGGCTGAGTGGATGGATGGATGGGTGGATGGATGGATGCATGGGTGGATGGTTGGATGGATGGATGGATGGATGGATGGATGGATGGATGGATGGATGGATGGATGGATGGATGGATGGATGAAGAGAAGTGTATGACACCTCTTCAGGAAAGCAAGTTAAAAAGGCAAGTCTGAAGAGTCTTTTGTCTATAGCCATGCCCAGCTGGTGAAACGGGTTTTGGAGGCATTTGAGAGTTATGCTTGTGGTACTCTGAGCGACTCTGGCACTCAAGAGAGGATCTGGTGTCCTATGGCCTTACAGATGTCTTTTCTTGTAGCCTTCTCTGAAGGATGTTGGATGCTAAATGGCAGATCTAAAGTTTTTGTGGCTCTGCTTGTTACTGGCAGGTCTGTTGGTGATCTGAAACTCAGTTAAGTCCAAAGTTTCCTGTAATGTTATGAAATATGGTAATATTTTGCAGGAATGGGAAAAACGATTACTTAAAATTTAAAATTCCCATTTAATATTATTTCTTGGTAAATAAAGTGGTGCCATTGGTATGCTAAAGTGTAGTTAATACTCTTCTTCTCAGAAATGAATTATAAACTTGTAGAGCAAAGTGTACTCATAAGGAAATATCCACATGTGAACATTTACAAATAATTTTTTCATCAGGGGCTCTGAGAACAACAGTGATGACAAACAAAATGTGCTGGTTTCACATCAAGGGGATAGATTTAGATCAAAGCCATTTAAATTGCCAATTTTAATCATGATTTAAATTGTCAAGTTGGAAACCTTGATTTAAATAATTGATTTTCATCTTGTTTTGCATTTGTGCTTCCTAAGTATTTTTCTAAATAAGGGCTGATTCTTACTGGCTGTTGTAATTCAGCATTTCCTTTTGCTAACCATTAGGCTTAAGTACATATTACGTCTGCATATATTTAAGTAGTTTAACATATATTTACACAGATTCTTAATTTATACACTTTTATCATGCTAGAAAAATTAGTAATGAATATTTTCTGACTTTCTAAATGATGTTTATTTTTCCTCATGCATTCATTCAAACTGTATTTGGATGGTAATTAGACTTTCATTAAAAATACATAAAATCCGGAAGGGAAGGGGGATGTTAGTTAGAATATGCTGGGTGGCTAAAAAGTACTTTTGTTAGAATGTGTTCCCATTAAAAAACAAGGTCTAGATCTGCTGCGCCCTTCAGACCTATAGCTCTGATAAATTATTTTAGCAGGGCATTAGTTTCAGTGTTACCCAGCTGGGAAGGGCTGCATTTCTAGAACCTTCACACACGTCTTTTAGATGCAGAGGTGCTGTGTTGCAGCTGAAGTCCGTGCCAGGAGAAAGAGGAGTAAACCACCACGGACAGGAGCTCCTGCAAGGTCCATGGTTACTTTTCCAGCCAAGCTGGTGCCAGTGGAGAAGTAAGGTCACCAGCCATCTTGAGCCACCAGGACAAGGACAAAGAATTCTGGTTCAGAGCTTGCTTGGAGGCAGCTTGTAACAGTGGTTTTTACAAAAGTGGGTTATTTCTACCTCCTCACCATTTTGGAGTTTAATGCCAAAGTGCTTCTGCAGAGTGTGTCCTGTCTGTTAGATTGGCTGCATAATCTGTGGCTGGCGAGCTAAACTATCACTGTGTCTTCCAATACTTTAGAGATGGATTTCAGTGTCTTGTAATATGTTCTAGCTTGATAGAATAGGAAAAAACTGGACCACTCTACTTTTAATCCCTGTTGTTTAATTTGTGTATCTTGTTCTTTCCTGGAAGACCTGGTTATTGGAGAATGTTCTTGATTTGTTGTGCCGGGAAGTATAAGTTATTTAATTTTTGACACTGAACAAAGCATTTATACTTATGAATTGGCACAAATGTGCCAAGTTTTGTGACAGTCCATTTTTTAAGATTTAAATACATATATGGTGTTTTTAACATTCTTTTGTGTATAGAGTAATGGAGAAGACAGTTTTCCCTTTGCTAACTGTGGTATCTTGAATGTAATTGATTTTATAAACTAGATAGTAAAAAAAAAAAAAATTAATCTTTCATCCTGATGACAAATGATTACTTGTGGGTGTGGACTGGCTAATCACTTTCTGTTCCTTCAGGTAGTGAAGATACTCTGCCTGTAGGAAAATTTGAATGAAACTATTTGGAAGGTCTGTATGACCCTCAATGTCACCCTTATTTTTACATGTGATTAAACTGAATATATTCCAAAACATCGAAGATGTATACGAAGTGGATCCTCTGAATTATAAAAGGACAAACTTAAATAATAGTTGGTTGAAGCTTTCCCTAAAATTAACCTTCTAAATCTCTTGGTTCTCCTGAACTGCTTGACCAAGGTAGTTTCATGTATAAGGTAACAAATTGCCTGAAACTTTTTTTTTAAATAAAAGACTTAACCTCTAACTCTTGAATTCTGCTTAAGTAAGTCTGATTTTTTTCCTATTAAAATTTTTGATGTGACAGTCAAACCTAGAAAATGTAGCAAAGTGCTAATTAAGTCCTATCTAATCTGAGTCTTATCTGGCCATCCATGCTTATAATGTTTCTCAGGTTTAAAGGCACCAAGCACTTAAAACAGCCAACTGTGCTAATTGAAATTAATGGACTATTAATTCAGCCCTTGCCGAACAAGCTACTCATCTCACATATTTGTGTTAGCATTTCTGTCATTGTGGTTCCAAGTGTTTGGTAGAGCCTTGCCTTTGTAAAGGCAGGGCACATAATGCCTGAACCTTCAGTCTTAAACATGTAGCAAATGTTAAAAGAGACACATAGAAAACAACCTCAGAAAACAAGACAAAATTACTCTTTATATGGCGATGAAAATGATGTTAGTGAGATTGTCTTTATGTGTCATAGCCATGACTAAGTCTATAAAATTTGAGGATGGTGATTTTTTTCTTTTTTAATAGTTTGTAGAGGAATAAATATATATCCTTACATCCCTTTCTTACATCCCTTTACTCTGATCCTCAAGCAGCTACTCTTGGAAATTTTGCCATTTGCTCAAGATCTTGATTTCTCTCCAGCCCTGTATTATCTGTATGTGCAACACCTCGGAGCTCTCACTAACAGTGTTTCTTTTCCTCTCACTTTCTTTAGTTCAAAGTTGTTCCCAAATATTTCTCTGCAACAAATTAACATACCCAACGTGTGTGAGTTATAGTCATAGAATCTCACAAGATCTTCTGCACAGGTGGAATATAAATTCCTTTAATGTGTACACAAACAGAAGTTATGAAATGTTTAAAATTCTGAGAGTGCTGTGCTTGTAGGTTGAATTTTGATTAACAGCTGATAAACAGTTCTCTAAGGTTTCCTGCCATATATAATAACATAGGAGATGAAAGAGGATATAAGTTGCTTTAGGCCTTGTCCATTTTACTGGATGTCATATCAGAGATTAGATTTAATTTCATCCTTTGTGCAAAGAATTTTTTAATAAAGTAGCCATTCAGATTAAAGGAGGGATTAATATATTATTTATCGTAATAAGTGTTGAATTGGATAATGTGTTACCTCTGATGCTACCACAGAAATTACTTACTCTGATCAAATATTTCTTGTTTTTGCTCAGTGAAATATAAGTATGTCCTAGAAACTGCATTCCAAAAATAAAGAAATAAAGGGGTTTGAACAGTTTAAATAGGTTATAATGAAAAGTAAACAAAATAATGTTGCCCTTAATTAAGAAGGAAAAGAGACTAATTTTAGTTCTGCTGTAGAAGCCTTGTTGAATAAGAGAAACAATACAAATCTCTCAAACACACCCACACCCAAACTGAACATTTTGTACTTGATAGCAAAGGCAACAGTGGAGAGAGACCACAGAAACCTCACAAAGCAATGAAGTTTTGTGTTCTATCCCTGTCATTTTATGCTGGCTTGAAGCTGGGCTTGAGTTGACAGTAGCTTTTCAAAATGGCATAAATTATTAATAAAAATCCTAATGCCCCACTCCTGGGGGCAAACGGCTTTGTCTGATGAAGGCTGTGCAGGCTCAGGAGGAACAAGAAGTGATCCCCATTGCAGCTCTGCCTCGCCCTTCCTGCACAGCTAAAGGCCTTTTTTGCTCTATTTGTTCTATTCTGCACTTCAGCTGAAACACCATGAGACCCAAAAGTCACTTAAATAGCAGCACCAGAGATGAGAAAATGAAGACTGGCTCACATGTTAATTAGCTATCTTCACCTTATCATCCTCGATGCAACCTAGGATTGTGAAAATATGCTTTGGTGTTTCAGGTTGGTTTTAATATTTCATACTTTTCTAGAGAGAACACCCAGAGTGATATTTTATGAAATTTGAAGCAGTGTGCACTGAACTCAAGCAGAAAAGGCACCAGTACTTTAAATTTGCTTTGGATTATGCCCATAGTGGGACCTGAAGTAACTTTCTAGTCAGGCATTCCCCTTCCAAAATAATTCTCCTTTACTTCTGAACTTGTCTACTTTTGGTCAGCAAAAGCTAAGACAATTCTCTTAACCAATGATTGGAAAACTGAGGAATAATTTAGTACAAGAACCACCTCCTGCAGGACCTGCAGGATGTAGTATAAACCATGTGACAGTTCCAGCTGGGGCTGTGTGACTCAGCAGGGAAGAGGGTGATGAAAACTAGCTTAAGCTAGGAAGCGCAGGAATGTGCAGAAAGGGAAATCTCAGTTTGGGTTTTTTTTTTCTTTTTAATAAATCCTACTGCACAATTTAAGCTCAAATGCCCCTCCAAGAGGGTAGTTTCCCTCCTCTAGGCACCAGCAGCTTTTCCCCCATGGGAGAGAATTGCCTAAGGCAAATTAATCACATTGCTTCATGCTACTCTTTTATGCCCTCTCAGTAGTTCTGTTTCGGATTTTGGAGGTAATTTAAGGAGTTTGTGTCATTCAGGCTGCAGTTACATCTAAATGCTTCTCTGCCTTGTAAGTTCTGATAATTTTCTTACAAAATCATTTCTGTTTGGGGGGATGTGTGTGTGTGTGTGTGTGTGTGGGCATACAATGTTTTATATACAGAGATCAGCACAGGCCTAGCTAAGAATCTAATTTGTCTACAGTTTATTTGCTATCTGTCATCTTACTGGGTGTTTAGTCTCATGGTGTAAAATGTTTCCTGTTTCTAGAAAGCCACGTTGTCTGTGGTCACTTCAAAGGACATTTCCCTCTTCAGATATTCATATTTATTTATAGTTAAAAACAAAGAATATTTAAAAATGTTGAATATTTTAAAATGTTATGACACTAGAACATTCTTTCCTTGATAATAGAACAAGGAAAGTATCTCTTTTCACACTGATTTTAACTTCAGCATTTTTATTTTTCATGGAATACTTTATTAGAATAATAACTTGATTTTTACTGGGTATATAAATATAATACTTATGTAATTTTCAGAAAGACATGCAGGAAATTAATGATGCAACTAGACATTTTCTAACTAAAATAGATTAAAGAAAGTCTGGTGATCATATGATGGCTGGGAGCTCAGCATCAGTAGTTTGATAATGACTCTGCAGCCTCTGGCTGTGGCTAGTTATCAATACGATATCCATGAATTTCAGTTTTTCAAAGATATTTGTTCATTTTATATGATTAAATATAGTGACCTAAAAGTCACACATGTAGCTGTCTAAAAAAGCTTTTTAATTTTTTTTTTCCAAGTCCTGTGGTTTCCCTGAAATTCATATTCTGAATTTGCAGAAACTTTTTTCCCGGAGTGGAACTTTAAACTTCTGTTTTTCAATGGAAATGGGAGAAACTGGGTTCCACTGCTCTTTTATTTTATGTTTTTAATTGTCTGTGGCAATGGAAGTGCGGACCTTAAGGACTCTTATTTCATGTGATGGTAGATGACTTAAGAGGAAAGGAAATTTTCCAGAAGTCATTCCAGTGCTTTTAAACTGACCTTTTCAGTACAGCGTGTCTACATGAAACAAACCACCACATGAAATGCTCTCAGTGTTTTTGATATCTGCAGCCAGGTGTTTCTGATAGATGCCTTAGAATATGAAATCTGCCTATTCAGCCATCACTAAAGCTGATAAACTGCTGAAGCTGCTCTCACACACATCGCATACGTAGGTGGCTTAGTGGATGAATAATGCAAACCAGAGGTTTCTAGAGTTTTCACTAAAGAAAGGAGGAATGAGGCTCCCTATCAATATTTAAGGCTCAACTGTTCTTCATCTCAGATCTTTTGTGAGCATTTATATCTGTGTGAAGTAATCTTAAGAAGAATTAAAAAAAAACCCCAAACCTGCTCCACTGGAATTTACATGGCTCAGGAGGCTCGTAATAGGATGAGTGTCTTTATTTCAGGTCACTGATTTAAATCCCAGTTAGAAATAGCCAGAAGTCATTACAATCTGATGGCCAGTTGGTGACCTATGAAATGAACTGGTGATGGGAGCCACCAGTTGCCACCAAGATGTGGTTATGTGTCACACCAGTGAAGCTAATTCAGTGTCCTGCAATTATGGAAACCAGAGTTTTTCTTTTTCTTGAGGAATATCTCTTTTCTCACTGCCCAGCCTGTACTACACAGTGTGCAGTTGAGTTTTATCCATTAATAGGAGATTTTCTTAGAATTACAGTCTTGGTAGCTGATCCTTTAAATCTGTAGAGACAACCAGCTGCAGCCCTTAGGTAGTAATTTCTCCACTGCCTGGATTTTATCTAGTAAATATTTGCCTCTTTTTATGAATATGGTGATTTTCTCCAGGCTTTTCCTGTCATCACCAAGGATGCAGCCTCTCCGTATCCTCTTCTATACTTTATATCACTTTGTAAAAATAAAAAGTATTAAAAAAAATTTGCTGACCGTGCAAATGTATTATTGAAAATAATATGTATAGTTGGAGTCTAATATAAAATACCAATGGACCTATGCACCCCATAAGTTACTCCTTGTCTGTGGAGGCAGAACCTGGAAACATAATCTGTTCACGTTCAATACAGAATTTGTAATTTGTTCAATACAGAATTTGTAATTTGAATTTACAGGCAGAGGTCACTGACAGATTATGCATCTCTCAAATATGATTCCAAACAGTCGCATATTATCAATGACATTTTCCTTTCATGACATCTCTGGCATTGTGTGAAGCACAAATTCAAAAGAATTAGGCTTATTTGAGCTTTATTATTTTTTAATTTGCTACATTATCTTAAAAATAACAGGTCAGAAAAAATATGGAGGGGAGGGGAAAGAGGCTGGAGATAAGTTTTAATGTTTCAAGCTGTTGCCTTTGGAACTCACCATAGAACTTGACTGAAACATCCAAAATTACAGCTTTCATGTATTAGTCAGGCACATATGCATGAACTCACTTGTGTGGGAGATTGCATGAGTGGGGCTGGAGAAAGCACTGACCTCATATTGTGTTTGTGTTTGCTTGTGGGCAGACATCATCAATCCTGGTGTCAAAGACTTTTTTTTCAATCATTCCACTGACAGCTGGTTTGAATCTCTACTTAGAAATCATAGGTTTAAGAAAAATGACCTCCTGTTTTACAAATACTGACAAATATACACCTCAGCTTTCCTGAGGCAGCACAAGCAGTCTCTCATTGAGACTGTATATATTATATCTTCGTACTCATGGAATACAGAAATAAATTCAACTTTTATCAGACGGACATTGTTATTGCATATATTTCATTCATACTAGGTAACCTTTATCAAGACTGGGACTCTTCCAGATGCTGCCTTTCAGTGTACAGTTTGTATTTTAGTCCTTATTAAAACAACGATGTGCTTTGAAAAATGTTAGCAGGGTAGTACATTGGGTTTGCACAGCCAGGCTTCAGTACCGAGGCAGAGGCTAAAGGAGTGTCTTCTGTGAGAAGCTTCCAGAAGCCTCCTCCACGTCCAGCAGAGCCAATGCTAGCCAGATCCAGGACTGACCCACTGCTGGCCAAGGCTGGGCTGATCAGGAATGGGGTAAGACCTCTGTGATAACATATTTTAGAAGAAAAAAAAGTTATTGTGCAGATGTAATTGTGGCCAAAGAAGAGCAGACTGAGAACATGTGAGAAGAGTGACTCCACAGACAACAAAGTCACTGAAGAAGGAGGGGGAGGAGGAGCTCCAGGTACTGGAGTTGAGATTCCTCTGCAATCCCTGGTGCAGACCATGGTGAAGCAGCTGTCCCTCTGCAGCCCATGGAGGTCCATGGGGATGCAGAGATCCACCTGCAGCCCGTGGAAGAGACCCACACCAGGGCTCACGGATGCCTAGGAGGAGGCTGTGACCCCGTGGGTGGCCTGTGCTGGAGCAGGCTCCTGGCAGGGACCTAAAAACCTGTGGAGAGAGGAATCACACTGGAGTAGGTTTCCTGGCAGGGCTTTTAACCCTGTGGGGGACCCATGTTGGAGCAGGCTGTGCTTGAAGGACTGTACCCCATGGAAGAGTGACCTGCATTGCAGCAGTTCATGGAGAACTGTTGCTTGTGAGATGGACTCACGTTGGAGAAGTTCATGGAGAACTGAGGAACCCCATGTTGGAGCAGGGGAAGGAGTTCTCCCTGAGCTGCCAGAGAAACAACATGTGATGAACTGGTCATAACCCCCATTCCATGTCTCCTCGCACCACTGGAGTAGGAGACAAAGCTTGAAAAGGAGGGACTGGTGGGGGGAAGGTGGTTTTAAGATTTATTTTACTTCTCGTTATCCTGCTCTGATTTTGTTAGCAATTAATATCCCAAATCTGAGTATGCTTTGCCTTGATGGTATTTAGTGTGTGATCTCTCCTGGGCCTTCTCTCAATACATGAACCCTTAATTATATTTTCTCTCCCCTGTCCAGTTGTGGAGGGGAGTGATAGAGCAGCTTTGGTGGGTGCCTGGTGTCCAACCCATTACAGTGAGTTTGGTGCCAAAGCCCAGGATCATGAAGATTTTGAGATGAGGATAGTAATGGAGAGAAGTAACAGGCAAGAGAAGTACTGAACAATGTTAGAGACTGGAATGATCATGACAAGTTTCTGTTGTAACTGTGGTGAAGGGACAAGGGGTGGGTTTTGTGTAAATTGGTTTTGTGATGATGTTATTTTGTTCTTTGTGTAGGGGATTTTTGTTTTATTTGCTTGGTTTTGTTGCTGTGAGTGGAGACTGTGTGATAAATGTGGATTTTAATGATAGTTTTTAAATATGTGAAACACAGAGGTGAGGGGTGGAAGCTGGTAAATTATTTGTGTAAATAGTGACAAAAGAGAAATAAAGTGATAAATGAGACTGAATAGCTACCCTTTTATGAATATGGATCTACTACTGAAAGTATTCTATATTAGTCAAAGGCACTAATTTTTGAATAACTCACAAATAGAATAGGGTTGTAACTTTCCACATGAGGTTTTATTTGAAAAATTTGAAAGCAGTGCCAGTGTTGAGACTGATAATCATATTGACCTAAAGGATCAAAAAGGCAATTATAGAGGTTATAGGCAAAGGAACAAAGAACAGTCATAGAGGTTACAGGCAAATGGAAAACCAGACAGATAGTTTATCTCATGTCTATACTTACTATACTGGTTTTACCAGAGCTGTATACTATTCTTAGGTGACCTTGATATTTTTTGCAAAAACAAATCATATTCCATCATCCTGCAGAATGGCAGGTGTATGTCCACATTTTTGCCATACCTATTTCTGTGTGGAAAGGGTCAAACCCATAAGATACAGTAGGTCAGTACTTACACATGCCAAAATCACAGCAGGGAGGCTGGGTTGGTTTGCTGGATCTGTGGCAGGAGAACGTGGCACTCTTTAGGGTAAACAAGCCTTTTTGTTGGTGTGGGTGGAACTACAGTGCAGTCTCGTGGTGGCCCAGGCAGCCTCGTGTTTGGAGGAGGCTTTGCCTGCTTGCATGGCCTATGACAGGATAGTGGAGTCTCTCCTTCCTCCCCTTCCCTTTCCTCAGCTCTTCACTCGCTCCCTCCTTCATCTGGCTCTTTGCAGCTGTCCCAAAAAGCAGCAGACCCCTCTAGCTGCACAAGCTTCCCGTGCCCTGGTCCCTGCTGGCACTGAGTATGTCCAGAGCCAGGAGAAGACGAGCAGCTTTGCATTGTCTGGGCTGGTTCTTTCTCCAGTCTCATAGACTTTTTTTTTTTTTTTTTTTTTTTTTTTTTTTTTTGAGGGCTGCAGACGGTGTAACCGCACCCACACGAAGCGGAAGCCAGTAGGACTGGCTATGGTTGTGGAGATGGGGAAGTCCCAAATTAGATTTTGTGCTGGCCACAAAAACCTCTGCCTATCTGGCCATATTAGGAAGGCACAAAGATATATTATTAAGCTACAGACAGGTTTTTCATATGAAAACAAGGTACACAAAGCCCTGTTAAACAAGGCCAAGATTGTGAATAAGATTAAAATATTTTTTCCCTGGCATTGTCCTGTATATTTGCTATATGAGGGAATTCAGGACAAGGATTTTGTAGTCTCCCTGCTTCTCAAATACTCAGGTGACTGCTCAGTAAGTTTTATGAACCAAAGAGTTCATATTGACAATAATTCTAGTCCAGCACCTTTGTCAATATTGTGGGGTGATTTAGATCACAAAATGGTGAGCTAGAAAGGCTGACATTTTCACTATAAACCAAAGAGAAGGACAATTAATTAAATCAGTTGAAAAGCAACTAGAAGTGACTTGATCATTGTCTGGGGATGGCAAGAATGGGTATTATCAAACACTATATTCAGAAGGTTAGGCTCAAACATTCAAAACAAATTGCCATATTTTTCTTGCAATTTTGAATGTGAAGGTATATATACATTAGATAATCTCTATACAGTATCTAATTTTGTGGCTATATTGAAACTTAGTATATGTCAAACAAATCAAAATGTTCAGGAAGGAATAACTCCAAGTTAATGTTTTAAAACTTTCAGGTTGAAGAAGGTAAGGATGAAAAAGAGCTCCCCAAACTTAGTCTTATTTTGATGAAAATAATTTATTTAAGCATATTTATTTATGCATATATAGAGTGAATGGGAACAAGAATATGGAAAAGCAACGATTTTGACCTTATCTATTAAGAATAGTATAAAATGGACCTGTTCATCTTGCAATGAAGATTTAATTCTTCATAATAAAAATTTTCATTTGTGAGGAATAGAAACTGCACTAGAAATCATCACATATGAACATATTGCTAAACTGAACACTTTTTTGAATTTGCTTGGGAATTATCTGTTTCTCTAGGGACTCTTGTACAAGATCTGTTTGTAAAACCATAGGCTCTGGAGGAAAAAGTGAAAGAAACAGTTAGAATGGAGCCAGGTCTGTGTCTGATTATTGATTGGACAAAAAAACCCAACACCCTCCCATCCCCTCAAAATCCCAGCAAAATAAGATATAAATGGAGGTGACAAAGAGGCTCTGGTGTATGTATCTAAAAAAAAAAAATTATGTTTATGGGGTCTACAAGTTAAGACTTTCCTTGGCTTGATCAAAATGGAGACTTGATGGAAAAGAAGACCAGAGAGGATTTCACTACCGTTTTTCTGGCTTAGGAGAAAACAATAGGAAAATACAGCTGGTTGCAAATCAGTTACAAATTACATTTTCTTTCTCTAGAGTGCAGATGTTATGAAGAACCTGCAGGTGATTTTAAAAAAAAGAGGTGGAAAGCTCATGGTTTTCCACCCTTTTGGAATAATACAGTTTGGGTTGGGTTTATGTTTTCAGTTTTTCTTTCTCCCCCAAAAATAAACATTCTATGAATTTGCAGGGTATGTGTCAACAGAGAAGAATATGTTCATGCCAAAACTATTCTTTCATTTGCAGGTTTGTCTTTCTTGGTGTTTACATTTACAGGAGTGGATTGACCTATTGATTTGATTCACACTTCTACAAAACTGAGTAGTGGTGAAATCAGTCTCTGCATATAGAAAGATAAAATGAGAAGCAAAAAAATTTGCTAGGAGGTCAGCAGGTCGTCTGAATTATCCCCTAAAAGAACACATTTTGCTGATCATCTGCTGTACTGCTCATCTTCCTCCACATGTCAAAATCCAGAAGCTCAC
The DNA here is from genome assembly GCA_013398275.1 of Promerops cafer. Lineage (NCBI taxonomy): Eukaryota > Metazoa > Chordata > Aves > Passeriformes > Nectariniidae > Promerops > Promerops cafer. The sequence goes on along the minus strand of VZSE01010635.1, from coordinate 230,098 downwards.
AGTCAAGTCAGAATTTTCAGATACTCCTGGAGAATGAGTGGTAGTTCACTTCTTAGGGAAGCAGGGTTAAGCAACACTGAACTTTTCTTGCAGTTTTTTCTCCTCACAGTGAAAACAAAGACAGTTACTGTAGCTGATGTGCACTAACTTTTCTGATGAGTTCTGTGAGTTAAAATAAAAAGAACAGAAACCAACCCTCCTCTTCTGGGGCACTCTGTGGTAATGGGAGTGAGAAAAAATCAGCACCCATCTCCCTGCTGCAGGCTGGGCTGCTCTTCATTTTGATCTGCATGGCAGGTGCTTACAGCAGCTACACGAGACACAGGGCTTGGGGGGTTCCAGTCTTCACATCACTGCTGTGGCACTGACCTGGGCTTCTAAATGACCACTGCCCTTAGTGTGTGGCAACCAAATGTTGAACGAGTGTTACAGCCCCAGAAGCCCACACAGCTGGCAAACTTCAAGCACTTGTATGTTTTCTTGGTAAATGTAATGGAACCTAAACAAGTTAATGTAAGTAATCCCTCAAAGAGATTAAAACAATCCTGTAAGTACATTATCTCTGCAGGAAGGTCTCCTGTGCTGTGCAGCCAGTCTTGCTTTCAGGCCCCCATTTATAAAATTAGCTGTACACTAATTTAATGTGGTGGCGAGACATAAAATAAATTTTAAAAGTAACTAGAAACTAAAGCCAAACAAATTTTGATTTAAAGTTAAGTCCAGCCCTTGTTGTTTTTGTTTTGTTGTTTTCTTTTTTTAACAGCTAGGGTTAAAGTCGGCTTTGTTCTTAAGAAAAGTGGTTGACTGTGTATCACACAATGTTTTAGCAAAATGGAACACCTTTCTGGGAGTCAAACTTTAGAGGAATATGGACAACCAGGATAAACATGGGAGAAAATGGATTATGTTTTCTTGTTTAGTTTGCCAAGAAAAAAAGTTTGACCTTTTATATGATGATTTGATGAACTTTTGTGATCTCAAAAGTCCTGAAATTGTGTCTGGAGTTAATTTTGATTAAGCTTTTCCTTGAGGAGGCTTGGGAAGCAGAGCAAAAGTCATATGGAGACAGAAAGAAATGAGATAGCTGAAAGAATTAACAAAAATGTGGTTGTGCAGTGTGGGAATCAAGGATTTAAAAACTAAACACAGTAGTATAGACCAGTTGTTCTCATTATTTGGGAGCTAGAAGAGACTATGTCACTGCCATTTGGAAATGTTTAAATATTGGCACTCTATGGGAAATTTCTTCACTGTTTTAACCTTCTTCAAGCTAGATCAGTCAGCATGTGGAGCTGTCACTAGATCTGTATTCCAACCCATCCTATATCCACAGTGAAATTTAAATACAAAGGCAAAAAGGAATTAAAGATGAAGGAACAGTGCTTTAGAATCATTATTCTTATCCTTAGTTCTCCTTGAGTGTAATCCTATGTCAGGCTTTCCATTATTTTTTAAGGGGTGAATGTCAGGCAAAATGGAGTATTGTAACCTGTGTCTTTGTTTGCCCCTTTTTCATACTGGCACAACATTGGCAATAGATTCCCATAATTTCCATGACATTCCAGGATTTATTAAACTGAACATCGCTGTCTCATAAAGTACCAAGTATTTTCTGATGTTAGAGTGCAAGGCATCTGGGGCTAAGGATTCAATGTTTATTGGAGATAGGTGCTGCCCAAAGACCAAAAAAATAGGTAATTTTCTGTGTGCAATATTTATCTTCCCACTTACAGAACACAGGTATCATTAGTAGAATATTTTGTCTCATAATTAGAACTGACAGGCCTATGAACATTATTAGGAGATGCTTCATTCCCCACTTACTGTAAAATTATTTTAATTTCATCCATTCAAGATGTGGATTTTTATGTAATGTTTTTGTCTTTTCCAAATAATGTTCTACATTATATAATTTCTACTTCATGTTAATTATCATAAACTGCTCCTTTTTTTAATTGCCTCTTATGTATTCCTTTTTACTGCTTAATGTTTCTCTTTACCTGCCCAATGAACTACGAGGGAATTTCAACAAAATTTTACTGTCTCAATGGCAGATGGCCACTTACCCATCAAATAAGCCCTTCTATAAGACACAAAAGCTTTTATTGAAATGTTTCTGACATATTTGTCCTTTCAAACAATTTTTCTATTTTTCTCATCCTTGCTCGGTTATTTCTTCACAAGATATTTTCAATGGTGACTCTCCTCTCTTTGTGTGCATTGAAGGTGATCCATGATTATGGGACCCGAGGCAACTGGTGACTTCTGATTCAATGATTAGTAACCTTTGTCACTCATAATGAAGTAATAAGTTAGACACATACTTTGCTTAAATACCGCCAGTACCAGAGAATTACAATGTATATGATTATATATTTTTAGAGGCTTTTGGTCTCCAGCTTCCACGGGAAGAAAACAAGTGCACATGGGTGATCGTATTTACGTGCCCCACAAACTCCAACTCAGCTGGCAGACCACGGGGCAAGTCAACATCTTCACAAACTCTCAGCAAGTTATAGCTTTATGCAAGGTACATGTCATTGATGTCTGCCAAAGCCAAAATCCCGACACAAGGAAATATTTGTACGATTTATGTTTTTCCAGATAAAGCCACCAAGAGTAGCCCTTTGGTAGATGTTCGCAGGTTGTGCCACAATGCACAACCAGCAGACAACAGGGCAGTGTTCCACTGGATTTGGGAATCATCTGGGGGAAAAAAAAAAAAAAAAAACACAGCAAAAAAAATATATGTGTTAGCAGACGAGTATGTGTTTGCTAGACTTCACTGTGCTAAGAGAGTGCATGTGAAAACCAGAGAAAATAAGGGTGGAAATAAGGAAAGGTGCAGTCAACATTCTTCTTCCACCATAAAACCAAAGAATTAAGGAAACAAAAGTGCAGAGGTGGAAAGAGAAACATGGGCAAAACAGCCATGGAAATAGTGGAGATGGAGAGAAAAAAAAAACTGTGAAAAGTCAGAAATGGATGGAAGGGAGAAACAGTGCATAGAAAATAATTTAGGAGGAAATTTTAAAAGTGTTATGATAGTTACTCCAGAGCACTCAATTCAGAAGGGCTGAAGAAGATGAATGGTAAAGAATGACTACAAGAATGAACTTCTCATGCCAGGCATTACTCTATGTATTATCATTTCACCACAGAAATCGATAATGAAAACAAACAGCAATGTACATTGCAGCAGAATGTAGGAAGACAATGCTTGAGAGCAACATAAATCACAGGCAGCAATGGAAGACCTGCGGGCAGTTTCTCTGGGGCACGAGGATAAAAAGGTTGATACTGGATGGGGAGTTGCAAAATGTTTTGAAGAACAAAATTTTGAGGCTGACATCTTTGGGTAGGAGGAAATTGTTTGAATGAGTCTCAAAGCTAGGGAAGATGGGGAGGGAGAAAGGAGCTGGAAGAAGGACAAGTTGGGGGTTGTTAGCAAGAAATGAACATGAACTGAAGGAAAATAGGAGGAGTCATAGGTGAGCAAGGACTGTAGAAGTTGTCGGCAGGACAACTTAACCAAAGGCTAAATAGTGTCCCCTTTCCATTATCTTCTTCCTTCTAGAAAAACCCTGCGTCTCAAGATAATCGTCTGTTATCTGACTTTGAAAAACTAGCCCTACCATATTGGGTGTGGGCTGCTATTGACTACCATTTCCTAGCAGCTTTTTCAAGGTTCCGCTTGCTTCAAAGTAAAAAAAACCAACAAAACAAACAACAAAAACCAAAAAAACCCCAACCAAATCAACACGAAAACAAACAAGCAAACCAAAAAAAGAAAAGAAAATAAAGTAAACAGCACTGGGGACATCTTTCAGGCCTGGTAGGCAAGGTCCTGAAGGCTGGAGCCTCTGGCACCCATGTCCACTGTGCACACGCAGTGCACAAACTCACAAGACCCCCACGCGAGCTGTGGACGCCCACGCACCCTCCACGCCGCCCTGCCACGGGCACACCCTCGGACAGACAACGAGCAGCGGGTCAGTGCCGTGGCCCCCCCACCCGGTGACACCTCCCGGCAGCGCTCCCGCCCTGCCGGCAGCCCCGGGCCCGCTGCCCCGACGTGGGGGTCGCGCTCCGGGCGCACCGCCGCGCTTCCCCGTCCTTCCCGAGCGAGGGGCCGGCTCGGTGGGATGCTAGGTGGGCACCAAAAAGTTAGGGACAGCGGGGGCGGGCGGGGCAGGGGCGGCAGGGCCGCTCCCCCCCGCTTTGGTTTAGCGCCGGGGAGCTGACCCTTGGCGGGGCTGAGCCGGGTCATCGCGCCCCGGTCCCCAGCATGAGCCTGTCCCACGGCCCCGCTGTCGCCAGAGGAGGAGGAGGAGGACTGAGGCGGAAGGTGTCTCTTCAGCCTCACTCTCTCCCTCCAAGGTGAGTTGCAGCGCTGCTCCGCGCTCCTTTTGTCTCGGTGCGAGGCCACGGCGCACCCCGGCGCCGCCCCGCCAAACTTTCGGCGGGGACCTGGGCGCCCCGNCGCGACGGGTGTCCCCGCGGGGGCTGCCGGAGGGCAGGTGGAGGGGCCGTGGGGTGCGGGAGGTCCGCTGCGACCCTTTGGGTTTCTTTGGGACGGATGCGGTCGGCCCCATCTTTGCGCTTTACGCAACAGGTAGGGATGCCAGGAGCTGGCGGCGGCGGCTCGGAGCGGCGGCCAGGAGGTTTCGGGGGGTTTTTTTTTTGTTACGTTCTCTGGAAAAGTGCGAAGGGGAGGGGGAGGAGAACGAACAGTTTTCCGAAATTCCCCTTCAGTTGTTTATTTATGTACTTCCCGTGTCCATGAAAAACGGCTTCGTTTCGCAACTCCGGAGTTTGATATTGTTTTCTATTTACTTTTCCCCCCCTTTTCCTTCTCTTAAAGTTATTTTTCTTTATGTCCTGCGTTTGCCCGTCTCATTCCGGCAGATCAAACTGTCCGAAAGCAGATCCCCAGAGGCTTGTCCTCACTGACAGTCGGGGGAATCCAAACAAAGAGGTGCATCTACCGGAAATAATGATTTGAGAGATGGTTCTCTCCCTTTCCACCCCCCACTCCCCCGCCTTGAATTAAATTGTTTTCTTTTTCTGGGAGGTTCAGTTCGAGGGAAGTTTTGCGCCGGAGCCGGGGTCGGGGCTGAGGAGGGATGGAGCAGACGGAAAGTTGCGGTGGTGGGAGGAGGCGGGGGGCGAGGGCAGTACGGGACCCCGGCGGCGCCCGGACCGCGGGGGGAGCAGGGGCGCGGGGGACCTGCCGCCGCTGCCGGCTCTTTGTCTGCTCGGGCAACTTGAACAAAAGGAGAAACTCGGATGAACTCTCCATCTCTTCCTCGCCTCTCCCGGGTTAACTCATCTTCGGCAACTTTATCCGAAGAGATTTACTCAACTTTCTTCGAGCTATCCCGCCGCTTAAAAGCAAAGAGCCTCGCCGTGGGCTTCTAAGGAAATCTGGTTTCACAGTTTAGAGAAAGGAGAAGGTACGTTTGGACTTGGGGTTTATTGTTCTTTCCCGGCTCCCTCGTCGCTCCCCCCTCCGCCCTGCCATCCACGCCCGGGTCTGGGAGCACAGCGGAGGCGGCTGCGGGCCAGCCCAGCCTTTCCTTTGTACTTTTGGGAGCACATGCAGGTATTTTTGGGAAGGGTAAGGCGGTCATTCCGCCCGAACTCCCGTAATGCGGGCTGGGGGGCACTACTCGGGGCAGTCTTCCCTCCTTCTTGTGCCTGCTTTGTTTTATTTTAGAGGTTTAACTTTGGGGTTTTTTGGTGGTTTTTTTTTTGGTTGGTTTTTTTTTTTTTTTTTTGGTGGGGAGGGAAGTGGACTCGGAGGGCTTTCTGGATCGGGCTGTGTTTTTAAGAGTTGAGACAGAGAAAAGCAGAGGACGGGGAAAACTTGATGGGACTGTAGGGAGTCCTGGCGGCCCTGGGCAGGGAGTGGGGGGCTAGTGAAGGCCGTGGGGCTGGGCAGGGCAGTGCGCAGCAGGGGCAAGGCGGGGGCTCCGCCGTGTGCCAGCTTGGGTCGCGGGGCCCGAGACACCACAAAGGGCAACACGTTGCTCCTGTGGGACCATCCCAGGGAGCCAAGGTGCGCAGAAGTGCCGAGGGACAATTTTTGGAGAAGAGGGACGGACCAGAGGGAGGACTTTGTTCTTCTGACTGCATTGATCGTAGAGAACGGTAGAGTGGGAAGGGTCGGTCCAGGCTGGCCCTTCCTCGGCTGGGCTTCAGAGCAATTCCCTTCGTCCCTTTGGAAACGCAATAGTTGCCTTGGGTTTTGTTCCATTCCTTTTGGTTCATGCTTTCTAGAGCAAGCATTGCAACTCCAGAAAACTTACTTGTGCGGTCTTTGTACTGCTCTTAATTATCTTGATCAATTTAGTATCTTATTATCTCCCCACCCTCTTTTTCTGTGCTATGTAATAACCGTCCATTTTTCTCTTTTTTCATCCTAGTCCTCTAATTTCTTGTGTTTTCTCGTCCCAATTTCCTAATTGTCCTCCTCTCTCCTTAGATCTACCCATTTTAGAATTTCTGAAGTCTACTTTTTCACTTTTTATTGTTATTCATTCTCCTCCTCCTTAATTTCTTCCCACCTACTCTTCTACCTTTATGCTAGCATTTCTCATTAAAAACTTCTTTTGCTGGGACCTTTCCTTTCCTCCATGGAGAAACGCTCATTTCTCCTGATGTGAAGCAAACATAAAGCTTCTGCTTGTTCTCTCCTACACTTAATCTTCTGTGGACTGCACTACATCCATGTTACCCAGTTACGCAGACAGAGCTTCTAGCAATAATTCTTGTTCACCAGTGTTCACTTTCTTCTTTCTTCTCATCTTTGTCTCTGTGTACATGCATCTTCCAGTCTCTAAAAGGAGACTAGTTCTAGTTCCTCTCTATTTGCCTTAGTGTGGAAGTTTGTTCTTTTCCCCTTCCCCCACACCATCTTGGCAGACCCGACACTGTTCTTCATGTCATTGTTCATACTCCTGTGCAGAGTACTCAGACTTTTCTCTCCATTCCTCGCCGTCCCCTCCCCAGTCTAAGTCAAATTTGCTTTTTGCACTTCTGAAGGAATTGCACAGAGGGACTACCAGAGTAGACTGATGTGGGTTTGGCTACTTTGGCTTCTTCCTGGGCCAAATGCCACCAGTGGTGCTCATAGTTTAGGTCCCAACTGAAGCAGCACATCTTCTGGTGGAGGTGCTGTGGGGAGACACTGCAACAGGGCTAAGGAGGCAGAGAAGATCACATATATATCACTCATCAACCCTTCCCTCAAAAGGGTTGATGAGTTTCATTTTTGCTACCAGGAGTTTTCTTATTGACTTACTGTTTTCATTAGTTTTTAAATACCTGCCAGGACAGTTGAGGAGCCTTTACATTACCTTTTTTCCCTGTCACTTCAGTGCTTTCTGGAAGGTAAGACTGTGCAATCTGTAGAGATATTTGAAAGCCCTTTTTTTAAACCTTCTTCTGTTACACTCCAGCCTCGTGATGTTTTTAAAGCAAAATGCCATCACCAGGCTTTGAGTTTAGGTTGTGTCTAAATCTGTGAAGGAATTTGTGTACGAAATTATTCAGAAGAATGCAACTTTGTATTTGTACGTTAGTTCCCGAGTGGTGTGGCAGAGTTACTGTGCTGAACTAACACTTCTTCCTCGTATTTGAACAGGTCACAACATGATTGTTGGGAAAATGGGATGGTTGCCAGAACATCAGTCTGCGATGGGTGCCATATTGCATTACCCTTCAAATGGTGGAATACAGCTTGGGACTCCTCAGGACTGCTTAACATGGTTCAAACTGGACCATACAGCTGCTTAACATTTTTTTTGTTTGGATTCATAGTAATGAATGGTTAATGGTCTCCTGGGGGAAGTGGAAGAGCCCCATGCTGAAACTTGTGGATATAGTGGAACACGCTGCTGAGACTCATTTGGATTATATCGCCATCTGACACCAAGGTCCTGCAGCTGATGGAAGGTATGCTTCTCCTGTGGTGCAAAAATGCTGTCTCATACACCAAAATACTAAGCGCATTGTCTTTGTTTTAAACAAACTTGCTTTGTAGCCTTTTATTTTTTTTTTTGTTTGTTTTGCCTTGCTACTGATACCTGCCAAGAGTTTTGAGTGGTGTTAATCTGACAGAATGTCGTACTAACAGCTCAACAATGTTTATATCTTAAATGGAAAAGGAAAACCCAAATACGAAAGGGTTTTTTTTTTTTTCCATAATTAACTTATATTTTGAAGGTAATGACTTCACAGAGTCTATGAGTGCTTAGCAGCTCTAGAAAATGAGACTACTGAACTTTTAAGAAAAGTTAAGTTAAAAACAATTTAAGCAAAGCCCTTTCTGCAGTTCCGATCTTCCAAGTAGCCCAGCTTGTTTGAAGACGTTACTATTTCCTATTTTGAACTCAAGATAGCAACCTTCTATTATTCAACCTCTCTTCGCCCAAATAGCAAAATAAATCTCAAGGATGGCTTGTGTGAGGGAGAAAGAGCAAACAGAAGTATTTTAGTTAAAAATTCAAGGAATTCTTTTGTTTCATACGTTTTTAAAGTTTTGATGTAAGGCTTCTTGTAGAGCGTGCTTGCATCTTGAATGTTCTTGTAATGTAAAAGTCTACTGGATGCAGTTCAGCACTCAGTTTTCTTACTAAATGAGGTAATCAGTGTACAAAAATGAACTGGAAACTAGTAGAGAAAACAAGTGGTTAAAGAATTATTAATGAATAATAAATTATTCTTGAATCTAGATGAAGTGTTAATCTGATAGTGAGGAAATCAGGGAGCTCCTCAGTGGACTGTGCTAATGACAAAGCAAATTTTAAAAGTATTTAAAATCTGATCCTTTTATACCTGTTTTGTGCACTTCTTCATTATAGCTGAAAATGAATGACATGAAAATAGTCGGTTTTGCTGCATGTTTCAGCTGAACTGATTGGTTTCAGCCTAAACCGTATGTAGGGCAGACAAGTATTCATAATCTTAAGAAAAGTGCTGAGCTGGCTGGCCTACTTTAGAGCAAAACAGAAGTCTGTACGAATAATCACTTGTGATCCTGTCCTGTTGTAAACAGAGATACAAGAAGCAATACAGTTGTAATTTCCTGGTTCTGACTGTGTTTTAATAAAGACCTACTCTTAATTTTCTTGATTATTGCGGGTAAGCTTTTTGTTGCATACTGGATGCAATTAATGTACATGTAGATTTACGGTCTTAATATTGTTCTGCATTTATACTATTTCTGAACTTTGCATGACTGAAGCTAGCCATATGAAAGTCTTTAATTTGAAGTCTCACAAATGGAAAGTCTTGGGCTGTTTGTGGAAAGAGAAAACAGAGAATAATAAATAGATTGTGTGGATGAAAATATTTAGAACTGCTGTCTAGTGTCATCTTGGAAAAGAAGTCCAGTTATTATTTTTCTCTATTTAAAGAAAATTAAAATTGCAATCCTTTTTTGTTTCTGTGAAGATTCTGTTCTAGTTGAGTTTCTTCTCAGGCACTTGACACTCTTTAGGAAAACTAAATTGAACATAGAGGTACACTTCATTTGTCTGTGTGAAAGCTATTAATTTCCATCAGCATTGAAAATTGAGGGGAATTTTTACTTATAATTAGTAAGATATAGAAACTACTCCTTAGCTTAATCTGAGAGTTTGTGTAGATTGAATTTCATCATTGCCATAAGATTCTGGATATAGTAGGCAAATCATTAGATGCATTTGCATTTGTTTGTATTTCAAACATTAATAACTTGGTGACAAACTGTTAAAATTTACAACTTACCTGTCTTCAAATTTCTTTGGACTATTTCCAATAAAATGCAAATGATCATTCTCCTATTTGGAGATGAGATCTGCAGAGAGAGGAAAACCAGGGCCAGATAGAAAGTGTTCAGTGTGGTAGTTGCCATCTGGGAGGTGTGCTGCGCTGGTGGGAGTTGAGACCCTTTTGAGGCTTGCAGAGAGATGGAGAAATGCTTTCTGGGGGCCCTGGTAGGAGCATTCCCATACCTTTCTCCTGGGAGCAGTCCCAGCAAAGGGGCCAGATGCAATAGGGATTGGGTGGAGGCTGAGAACTGTGGGGAACGAGCAGCACCTGGGCCCTGGGAGGGGTGATGGGGACCATCTGCCTTACCTGGGGTGGGAAGGAGCCTTGATGCTCTCAAAGGGGGATGATTGGGAGGTGCTGTTGCTTGAGAGGAGGTTTGTGGGTATGGGAGCCTAAAGTGTGGGAAAGAAGTTGTTTCTGTGATTTGTCTTTGGTTGCAATTTGGCAGTTGCTTGCTTTGCTTGTGACAGTCCTGGAAGGTGACTGAAATCCTGGCAGGTGTCTCAAGGCAGTGTGTTTCTTGTGTGGAGAGGGAGTTCTGAACTCCCCCTCACAAGCCTGCCCTGGAATTGTAATCTGGTAGCAGAATTTGCACCTTAAACAAATTAAACCAAATCCAGACAGTTTGAACAGCAATTCCTCTTTAGAACTGTGCTCTGTTAAGGAAGTCTTCTAGCCAACATACTTGGTTGTTTGGGAGTGTTTTGCTCTGTGTAACTGAGGTGAGACTAAGCATGAGGGTCTTTCAGGCCAACCCAGCCTGAGTGTGGAAGAGATTTAACAGGCTGCAAGGAGTGCAAATTTTACAGTGTAGTGTGTGTGGGCAGGTGAGTTTCATTGTTGGAGTTGTGCATTGTGAAGAATGGGCAGAGGAGAACAGGGCAGGTTTTGTTACTGCCAGATTTTTAGGTGGAAGAGGAGATGGCACATGGAGTAACTTCCTATCCATTTACATCTAGGAAAGTAGAAAGGAAAATGTGATAAAGACTTGATTTCTTTGACTGTTCCTTCCCTTTGGTTGAAGTGTTTTTCTGGATGTGTGAACTCCAGAATTCCCAAGTGAGGTAGAAATTCCTGCAGACCCATGCGTGCCCCACTTGGGGGGTTCCTGATACAAAATGGAGATAGGGATGCTTTCCTGAGGGCCTGTGCCTTTCACCCCTCCTGTGGGAGGCCGCACTCCTGGCAATGAAGGACAAAGTAGCCTTCTTCTCTGGATGCTTCACCAGAGTGTCCTCCTCAGGATTTAGAGGCACAGTTTGATTCTTGAGTAAAATTTTGGGAGAAAGCTTTTGGATGTAGGATTGTTAGTCCCTGAAAGGGCTCCCAGGCAGTCCAAAGAGTATTGGGCAACTATGGGGAGGCTGGCATGGTAAATAGTCACTTCATGATCCTCACTGAGAAAGCAAGATGGAAACTGTAGGTCAGGGCACGTTACTAGAATGGAGTTGTCTTTGTATTTCTATAGAAAATGCTATTAATAATTGTGTCTGGGTTTTTTTCCCTCTGTATTTTGCTCAAGGCTGGTTGAATCTCATGTGTGAAATCATATAGCTTACTATAGTAGAAATCATAATTGCAAATTCGACGCTTTCTTTTTTTTATTTTTCTCCTTTCACTGGTTTGTTGCCTTATTATTCAACTTGAGGTACAGTATTCTTACAGAAGCAATATAACCATTGGATTACAGTTTGTTTCTTTTCTTGTCAGAGCAAATTTTTATGAGAGGTACAAGGAAGTCAACCAAGTCTGGAAGGAGAGAGCTTCCACTTGAAATCTGGGTGTGGGTTTACACAAATCACAATCCCCCACACCTTGTATTGCAGTTATGATTGAGAAATAATTGCATGAAGACCTGTAATGAAAACAAAGCTTCCAACACGTGACCTGCTTTTTCTGTAAAGTGCTCTCAGTAATGTCAGGACAGAGGCATATGGTGTCAGGAATAGTTTTCTGTTTCTTGATTGAATTTATTTTATGTAGCAAGAAGCTTTCCAAGTCACTAATGGATTCTATTTTTATTCTTTATTTTTTACTTGCATTGTCATAACATGAAATTTATCACAAACTATTTGTGAAGCCTGAGGTAGGGTCATATTGTGCTTCATATCTTGACCTTTCCTTGATTGAAATGCATAGATGTGTTTGGGTTTGGTAGGGGGAAATGGATAAGCTAGAGGGACTTAGAATATTTTAACACAAAATTAGTTTTGGCCTTTGAGGACAGGGACAGTACTTCCCCCGAAAGGTTATGAGACTACTACAAGTGTGGATTCTATATTTAAATCCATGAATATTGTAGATTAGTGAGAAGAAATTGTGTTCGACTCTGTACAAAGAAGAAGAGAAAAAACTCCTACCTAGTCCAGATATGTGTACTACTGCTAAAAATTGAAAAGTGATTTCATTTCTTTACACTTGTAAACTAAAGCTACAGTCCTTCTATTTACAAACAGTGTGGCAACTCTGTGAAATAAACAGCATTTTGATACATCTTAAATGTTCCAAAGGTTCCAGTATAAATAAATTTTCTGTCACTTCTCTGTGTGGTTTTTTTTTGTTTGTTTTGTTAATTATTTTTGAAGCCTTAAGTCCCACATGGGGTGGTGTTCCTCTGGATGCCAGCATTATTTGCATGTCTGAGATAAAAGTGAGCGCTGAAGTAGAATCATGAATGTTTTCATAGAATTTCTTACAAGGCATGGGAGGTGGCTGGGTATGGAAGGAGGAGGCACGTGATTGCCATAAAATTAATAAGTGGACAGTGGGAATGGGTATTCTGGGCTGATAAGGATTGAGTCTGGGTTGGCTGTGAGCCAGTGATGCTTGGTGAGGAAAGGAAGTGGTGAGACATTTTGAAAACACGGGCTAGTTGCTAGTGATGGATGGGATAGAGTAAAGAGATGTGGATTTTGTGGGAATGGATGAGAAGCTGTTTGTCATAATTTATGTGTCAGGATGCCTGTGCCATCAGAGCATTTCTAATAGAAAAATGGAGTGAAATCTTTAAATGGCTGTGGCAAAAGTAATAAATATCTCAGACATCAGTAGCGTTGGCTTCTTTTTGGTTTGTGATAAAACTGTGCTGTTAAATGCTGTGAAAGGAAACAAAGTTAACTTTAGCTTTCCACACCTTGCCTTAAATTACTCCCTGAATCAGTGCAACCTTCAACTGAGGATACAACTGACTATCTTCTGGTTCTCTTTGCAACACTATTCAAGGCAACAACTAATTTAGGTAACTGACTCAGGAGTTGCACCTGTTGTTTTCAGATTATCTCAGTGGTGAAACTTTGTATGGCTGCTCATTTAGTTATCTTCCAGAATCTGAAAATTGGTATTTGGTTGGTACCAGTATTGACCTGTGCCTATCCTCTGAAAATAATGAAATTTGTGGTGGCTCCAGAGTACATAAGAAGGTACCCTAGATTATGCAGTGAACAGTGAGGTGTTTTTAAGCATCTTGATGCTTTTGGTGCAGGCAGGTGTGCTGCCATGGCTGTTTTTAAATTAGGCCTGTAAGCTACTCTGTAGTTGTGCCACTGTACTTCATCTGTCAGTTGTTGCTTCTCTGCTGGGCTTGGGTATGATGTGGCTTCAGCTCTGCTGGTGCTGGAGCTGAACTGAGCAGGTGGTAGCTCAGGGGGCTCTTCACTGGGCTCTCCTGGGCGTGTGTGAATATGAACTCAGTTGTGCTTTGTAAAGACGCTGTTGTTTCAAGGCTTTGGGCTTCAAGCGTTGAAAGAGATGCTCTCTTGCCCTTACAGAAGATGCTTTGCCTTTTTGTTGAAAAGACAGATAAGATAGCACACTTTTCATCATCTATCTCTGGGGCTGAATTTTGCCATATTCAAAGTTTTATGATACCATGTAGGCAGTAGCTTTATTCATTCGAGCTCCTGGACTGGACTTGTGAATCTTGTATAGGCATGGCTCCTCACTGAATACTGGAAAGAAGGGTGGTTCAGGTTCACAACTTCCTGTTTTTGGTGCTTGGCTTTTTAATTTTTTTTTTTTTAATTGTACTTGAAAAAGAAGGAATAAAATAAATGTAATTCTAAACCCCAAAGCTTGTTCTTTATCATGCAGTTGCCTCTCAGCTTCAGGATTTGTATACATTATTTTTATAGCCATAAATCTATGCATTATGTGGCTTTACAGCCTTCCTTTTGCATGTAGTTAAGATTTGTGTCCAAGATCATGGCAGGGTTTGACATATTTCCCCCACAGGAATTCCAGTGCTTGGGCAGTGTAGGAAGGGGTCTATAGCCTGGTGTGTGTTCCTGACAGCAGTTCACTTAGTAATAGGACTGAAAAGGAAGTTTTAAATGCAGCTATAAGAGAAGTTGCTCCCTCTTCCCAAAAAAACAAAAGAACAATTTGCTTAATGTCCACTGAGATTGATCTTGGACCACATAATGCATCTAGATGGAAGATTAATTTGATACTAGTTTATTTTAAATGCCTTATTTAATAAAACTCATAATTAGCACCTTCCTTGTATTCATTGTTGTATGTAGTAGCTCAAAATTAATATCTGAAATATTTCTGTCAGCCAATCTGGGTTATCCAGAGCACATTTTTTTCCTGGTTAGCCACCAATTTGAGCTGTTGTGTGTCAATCCAGTCATCCATGTCAATTTTTCATGGAGCCAAATAATAGTTGTTGTTGACTTCAGTGCTGATACTGATGGCTGGAGTTTTTGGGAAAGCAAATCAGACACCAGAGTACCTATGTGTGTATACACATATATTACGTGTTTGTATTTTAGATATAAACATATATAAGCATGTAGTCCAGAACCAAAGGTGTGACTGAGGCAGCTTCATGAAGGAGAGATTTTTTTTTTTCCTCTCTGTTTGCAGCAGTGTCTTGTTCTTTCTCAGACCTTGCCTCTTGTTGTCTTTTCTTGGTGGTCTTCAATGCTGTCTTCCCTCTTTGTTTTGGATTTTCGGTTACTCAAAGTGACACGTGTGCTATTCCAATTTAACAGTTTGTTTATTAAAATACATCTATCCTGTGTGCATATTCTGATGAGTTAAAAAACATATAATGGAAAAGTGTCAGTCGAAAGAATTCACTGTAATCAGTTGTAAAGCACTTTCAGGCATATGGCTCACTCCTCCCCTTCACCTTTCCAAAAGGCACCACTGAAGAGCAACAAGGCATAACTGAAATGTACCTTTGACAAGCACTTAAAAAAATTAGTTCCTTCAACTGGTAATCAATACGTCTTTATTTTTGGTGTGAGTAGGTATAATATATATATGTATATTCCCACTATGTGTGTTGGTTTTTGTGGAATTCATTGCTTTAAATTATACACAGTGTAATACTTTAAATGGCTAGAGGTGACTTTTTTTTTTTTTTTTTCTTTTAACATCTTCAGTAGTAATTGTTTTGAGTGCAATCAAAACTATGGACGGAATGCTACTTGTGGACTTCATGCAGGGTAGATGTGTGAGCAGACCTCTATTTGAGACAAGTGAAAGAATGTTTGCAAAGGAAGACCAGAACCATTCCCAGATTGATTTCTTTGCATTTGCAAATGCAAAGAAATCAATCTGTCACTTTGACCTTGGATTGCGTGTTGCAGTTGAAATAGGTTTTTTCCCGTGAACTCTGTTGCAAAAGGCACTAAGTTAAGATATGACAGATCAGAGAGAATAAGACAGTAAAGAGGCAGAATAAGAATTCATTCTTTTGTTGAGATTATTGCTCAGGGTTATACATCTTGAGCATTTTATTATAGTGTTGGTGCAGTCCTGTGAAGCATAGTTGGGCTGTCCGATGACTTTGTAGGAGAGCATATTGTAGATGTTGAAAAATGTCATTATTAAAAATAAGGATTTGTGCACCTGCTGTAGTCTGGTAGATTGTTTCTAAAAACCAAGTGGCGGGGAGCTCTCTGGTTTGCTGCTCTGCTGTATCAGAAATGATGTATCTGAGTGATGGTTGATGGATTAAAGAAGTGTATATTTTAGGCTTCTGGTTGCTTGGTGTGAACAGTGCTGCGCAAACACCCCAGGAGCTGCCAGGAGCCATTTTGCATCTAACACATTCCTGTGTGGTTTTCTACCCTGTGCACTGGTTTATATCCATGATTTGTGTAAGAGGAGCAAGGTGTCTTTATTCTTAATTTTTTTTCTGAATGCTCTCAGGCTGAAGAGAGAGATGAAGAAGACCTGGTTATTTCAGGTCATTGCCTGGATTAGCTTCTTGGCAAAAAACTTGTTATGGATCGTATACTGCCATCACCACAAAACACAGTAAGTCAGACAGGGTATCTCTAGCTCTGTTTAGGTAAGATCAATTTCTTCTATGAAAAACAAAAGCAGAATCTCTGTGGAGAGGCGGGGGTTGAATGTAATATAATAACCACTTGCCAGAGAGATACTTGATAGTAGTTAGCTTCTGAGGGAGTTACAACTACTTAGTGTGTCTCTAAAGAGAACCAGGATGCACTCACTGGAAGGATAATGGTGTATTGGTTGGACAACATATATATTTTTGGTTATATTTTTGCTAATATAACTATTGTAATAATAACTGTTAAAATATGAGTGATACGGACTCTAAAGAATATTGCCAAAAAGAGTTGATGTCTGCATTTGGATGTATGGCCATACTCGCTGTATAGAAGAGCTGGAAAAATCTATAGGCTTTACTGGCTGAAGGGGAACAAACAATTCATTAAACATAATAGAGTATTTAATGTCTCTTACAGTTTTTGTAAGATTCTTGCTCTGTCTTAGCTTTTCAGTTCTTGGATTTAAATTTGCTGTGCTAGCTGCACATGCCTTATTATTTCATGTTGAAATAAGTACAAATTGTATTGAAAAAAGCAGCATAATCATTCTGAACCAGTTAATTTTAAAAGGAAATCTCATACTTCAAGGGCCACCATCTTTTGTTTGGGGAAAATTATCAGTAAAGAAGTCCTCTGTATCTTTAACTGAAATGGTTTCTAATTTATGCTTGATTCTTCTGCTAGGTTAATGTTAATTAGTTTAACATATCACTCATAAAAGATGTCATAGTTGAGTCATTGTGTAGGTAACAAATCTTGCACTGGCTAGCAATGAAGAAATATTACCTCTATTAAAACCCACACTTAAACCGTGGAGTCAGTAAGGGCTCATGACATTTTGCAGTTATCTAGCTTAATGCATTTTAATGCCTTCAGTGGTGTGAGGTTTTTCCTTGGGAGGCTGTGTGGGGGATAAGCAAGTGAGGCACAGCCTTCAAATTATGCAGTCAGTATAAAGTGTCGCCTGTGCCAAGTGAGAAACCCAGCAGAAATGCTGGCTTGGGCTGGGGTTGGGGCCCAGATACTTTTATACCAATTTAACCTTAAAAACCCCACAACTGTCCAGTGTTGAATTACCCAAAGAAAGCATACATAAACAGGGGTGAAAAAGCTCAAATCTGCTTATATTTAGAGCTCAAGTAATTAGATATTAACAACACAGCTAAGTATACATGCTTGTAATTAGCTAAGTAGTTTCATCCATTTCTGCCCTGAGAGAAGCATTAGAACTGGGCCTGTAGTGGAAAGCAAATTTCAGTCATGATTGTGGAGTGGTTAGTGTGACTCCATAATCTTTTATTTCAAAATAATCCCCCAGCCTCTCAGAGGAGGTGATGCTGAGGTAATGCCAACACAGCAGTGAGCCTGTACTGAGTCCCATCGTCCTGCTCCGCAGGTATTCCAGGGTATGGGATGGGCAAAGCAAATTTGTGGTCAAACACCCAGCCAAAACCTGCTGCCCACATTTCTTTGTTTAAACCATCAGCATCTGACTGGCAAGCAGCAATTGAGTAAGCGTTTGAGGATGCTGTTGCTTCCTCTGCCTGAGGAAGCCTGGGTGAGGAGAAGGTGTTGGATCTTGAAGGCTGGTGGAGTTTCACTTGAACAGCACAGGCAGGCGTGGTCAAGAGTTTTGCATCTGACACATTAATGTAAAAATGTTTAAACCGTCTCCCACTGCTAAAGGCTGTAAGCACTTCCATGGCACAGGAGCAAGGCCAGTCACTCCAGTGTGTGGCAGAGAATGTCTGAAACTTTGGAGTGCAGCTCCAAATTAGTGAACCAGATGTATTTTCTTGCAAACTGCATTTGTTTCCCTGTGCAGCAGATTACTGTAGCTTTGTGGCCAAGTAAACATGGTGAGGTTGATCAGAGAAAAGAGGGTTACCACTACGTACGAAAGTAAACAGCCAGCATGTTCTAGTATCTCACAGTCTGAACATCAAAATAAATTAGGTTTTCTCTTTAATATTTTTAAGTATCTTTCTAAATTCAGTGCTTCAGGTCTGAGAAATGGCAGCTTTGCAGCAGGTGGAGCTGGCAGAAGAACAGGAGTGTTCTTCTTCTGCCTCCTTTCAAATTATGTGTTTGAGCTTTTGGGCTACTTGTACTTCTGTACCCCAGTTAGAAGGCCGATCTCGTGATTATTCGTAGTGTGAGGATTCAGTGAAATTCTGTTAATAAAAATATACAGTTCTTTGACATCCTGCTTTATAGCTCATAATGCTGGTGTATTTGCTGAGTGTCTCAGCACAGTTAGGTGAAGACATAGGACAAGTGTCCCTTTTAAGTGACTACAGTCTTCAGTATGTCACCCTGACCTTTTAATGAGTTCATTACTGTTGTGTATTCAACTGTGAACATCAGGTTTTCTCCTGCTGAAGAAAACCTCTTTCTATGAACAGGTTGCTCTTAAGGTGATGTATTTTGGCTTCCTTAGCCATTTGTTTGTTCGTTTGTTTGCAATTATAAATTCTGGTTACCATGAGACTTGAAAAATTGCAGCAAACAAGCGACTTCTTTCTGAATTTGCTTCTCACCTTGGATTTGCATTAAGCTTTCAGACTTCCCTTAATTTTAACCATGAAAACTGAATATATTACAGTAATTTTATTAACATCAAAAGGCTTCAAATTGTTCACATGTAGCTCTTAAAATTTATAAAGCAGCAGTTTAAGACTTTGAAATTCTTAACAGATGCTCAGCTATGTTCTCAGTATTTGAGCTTAAAGCAGAAAGAATTTAACTCAATTATAATAATGTAAACCTTTCCACTTTGCTTTGCATAATTAAATATTTTCATTTACATAGCACAGAAGTTTAACATTCTAAACAGGGTAGATAAGCAGAAGAAAAAGGCAGACAAAGATGCATCTTTAATGCATGCAGAGTAGTAATGCACATGCTGGTAATCTTACTGTGCTTATTAATAATAACTTTAACTAGAAATCCATATGCAAATTCCTGTGAATATGGATTGTATTTAATATGTGGATTTTTTTTTTAATTGTGTGCATCTTTGGAAGTATGCACTAAGGTATATTAAAACTGGAGCACGAATACAGCAACCTTGATATCTTCTACTTCTTATTTTAAAATATTAATTAGTAGAACAGGTCTGAGAAAAATTAACGTATCTTCGACCAATTTTTGTGGATGCAGGAAACAGCCTGACTGTGCCTCTGTGGAAGTCTGTCATCCTACTGATGTAGAAAAAACTACACCAGAGGTGGTTATTACTACCACTTTGGATAATGTTGTGTCAGATTCACCAGCAGCTTCTCTGTGGTATAGTAGGAAGCACTGCATGTTTTGGGGGCTATAAAATAGACCCAGGATGTGCAAATAAAAACCTGCACTTTCCTAAATTACTGCTGTCTGTCACGTCCAGGTCAGCAAGATGTATCAGGCTGAAAAGAATCTTTGCCGGTTTTGAAGCAATTTAGTGCAACTTCTGTTGGCTAGTTTAATGTCACACTCTAATCTTCTTGAAAGTGGGAGGATCAGTGACATTCCCATAATAAAATAAAATAGTTTTGATTCTTATGTTCCTGAATTCTCAAACTGTATAATAGATTATGTCACATAACATATGGAAAAATACAGGCATGTTAAATAGAGAAAAAAAGTTTTTTTTTTTGGTAATGCCTTTTGTTTGCTTGCCCTTAAACTTCATCAGGTGAATGGCTTGCTCTGGTTGAATGCCTTGCATCAGAGGAGTTTGGAGGTTTGCCTTTATGTTTTTTACATGCTTCAAATCTCAAAATTTAAGTGCCAATACATAGAACATATACAATAATACTATACATTACAATTAAGAGAAGATGGATTTTTAGAAAAACTCGGGTTACATTAAACACTATCTCCCATGTTTTGATTTTAGGGCATATATAAAGCCACTAAAAGAAAGTGGAAAACCAAGCAAAAGGGAGAACACCTGTGTGTGTATTTGTATGTGCATGCATTACACATGCGGGGGCAGGGGAACTTAAAAGAAGTTTGTGTGTATACCTTTGATATTTTATTTACATTTTCTCTAGGGTTCTTTAGGTATCGAGCTTTGGAAAATTGTTTCAGTGGCACTTACGTTTCTGGGGATTTCTGTCAATTGCCTAGGTTTCTTCCATTTGCACATAGATTTTCTAGTGCACTCTAAAACCTTTTGTTGTATTTTTTGCTTTGTTTGATGGGAACGGAGATAAGAGAGCAGAATGTAGGGGAAAATGAGAATTTGATTTCCAGTGAGGCAAAATTTCATGTCCTAAAGCTGCTTCTGACAGCCATTTTAATATGAGTGGCTGCTTGCTAACTGCAAATCCAGCAGCGTAGGTTACTTGCTTAAAGAACAAGTGAAGCTACAAAGATCTCATTAACTCTGATTTTCATGTTATCCCAAAAACTTGTAGCAATATACATGCTCTTGTTTTCTCTTGCCTCTGATCACTGGGGAGTGCTTAGATGTACTAAAAATTCTTTGGCACCTCTGAGCACCCTAAAAATAATTTTATTGGTAGGATTTTATTGGTAGAAAGGCAACAGGAGGCCGAGTATGGAGTCCTCTCAGTTTTTATTATTGCTCATTTGGCTTTAGCTGTTGAGTATTTTGCCATCTTCTTTTCCATTCTTGCTTCATGACACTTGTGCTACTTTTCTGAACAGTTATGAGAACTTCTCATTAGGAAGTAGCTGCTTAGCTCAGGAGATTGTAGTATTCTCTAGATTTTTGAGTTGTTGTTTAGGAGAAAAAAGGGGATTGTTTTGGTTTACATTGAATAAATGTAGTAAATGTACTGCAGAAGTGTCAGCATTGTAATCAAATTAGGTAAGTTGCTTATGTATACAAGGAGAACACATAGTTCTGTGTTTTTGAGTTCTCAACTGTATGTCTTAGGTGTGTTGCCTTCTAGCTGGTTTTCTATTAGCATATTATCTCTAGCTCTGTCTCTGCTCATTTGCACCTGGATTTTACCATATTGGGGCATCTCCTGGGAGATACAGAATCATTTCAGTATGTGACATCAGGCACTTACCTAACTTCTTATGTGTACGAGGTAGGATTTGGATTATTTTGGTAAAGAATCCTGTGCAGAGAGCTCTATGTAGAAGGTATGAAAATACCTTTCTTGGTCGCTGGATGTTGTCTGCAATTAGCTTATGCTATGTGGCTTGATTTACTACAGAAATAGTGTGTCACTGCTTTACTAAGCCTTCCTCTCTCTCTTAATTATGTGCCCATTTCTCATTTAAAAGCTAAACAAAAAACCTGGCATTCCAAAAGTAACAGTGGAATATTAGGCCTGGGGTTCTCTGAGTGTAACCACTTATTTGTGTGGTAGGTGCAGTTTTCTTGGTTTTGTCCAAAGGTTTAGGGAGTGTCTGTGCACTTTCCACTTCCCAAGTCATTAGCAATTTGTGGCTGATTGGTCCAAGTTTAACTATTGCCTGTAATCTCTGGGGATTAGAATTCCTAGACGTTTTAATACCTGTAACTGTCATTAGAAACTGCAATGAGTAAGCAAGTCCTGATTTATGAGCACTCCATTAATCTTAATGCCTGGGATTTGTTCCAGTAAATTCACACATCTGGGTGAGTGCCCATAGTTTCCAAAGAACTCTTAAAATTTGCATATTGACCTTCGAGGACTGGAAAGTAGAACCAGAGTATCATGCATAATAAAATAGTTCTTCTGTGGAACCTATTTTAGCATTTTTTATTATCTTCAGACCACACCTCTGATTATGTTGAAGATGGGCAGGGGGAGCAGAACTTCTTGCTCGGTTCTTGGTTTTGAGAAGTATGGGTGGGGTTGGGTTTTTTTTTTTTTTTTTTTGGAATGCAGTTTGAAACATAGACCCTCCACAGCAGTTTAATCCAATTGAGACGTGGTCAGTGTACCTCATTTTCCTAAGAACTGTGATGGGATAATCCCAGGTAACGCCATCACAAGATCTTCTCAGTATCTAGCAATACCCCTGATGAGTGCTGTGATACTGCAGGTTGCTTGATTCGTTGCTTGAGGTTATCTGGTCCGGGTCTGGAAGTAGTAAATCTAATCTAATGTATTTTAACATTTTTGAGTGCAAACTTTTTCAGCTTGAAAATTGGATGGTAGTTGGGGAAGCTTTGGCTTGGAGTCTCTCTGTGATGGGACTTAGGCTGCACACTGGAGAAGTGAAGTACTACCACAGTAGAGGAAGGCCATGTTAAGAAATGGTTAAAAGTAGCCACATCAGTCCATGGGATCATGATCCTTGTGCTGAAGTTGTGAGTCAATTGATGGCACCTGACATGGCCCCGGAGTCCCGACTAGCCCCTCGGTGGTGCAGGCACACTCCGGCGCCGTGCCAGAGTGGGAAACAGCTGTGGGTAAGAACGCCACTCGCCGAACCTGTGAGGTCTCTTCGGGCTCAACAGCTGGTGTGCCAGAGACGATGAAAGAGTCGAGAGAGGCTGTTGGTTTGAGGCTCCCAAACAAGGATTTATTGTAAGATCCAGCAAAGGGAGAAACCCCCACCACCAGGATTCAGGGACCAAACAACCCCAAGCACCTCTGTGCACAGGGTTTTAAGGGAGACACAATCGGGGTGGGTACAACTCATGGACCAATAGACAGGGTTCAGGGGCAGAGACAGGGGAAGGGCTTACCATGAGGGGTCCAATGGGAATGAGGGGGTGGAGGGAAGAGGTCACATGCCCCAATGGGGCATCGAGGTTTGTAGAAGGTTCTGGGGAGAAGGGAGGGGTTACAGGTAACAGACAGGTAGGGAGGGCAGGGTTACACTGATTGACAAGGAACATCCAGGAGGGCTAGGTGGGGTTTACAATAATTGACAGGGAGAGTAGGAGGGGTATATTCTGGGGAGCAAACTAACACATTACAACTAAAGGGGAGAATGGGAACATACCAACTTTTGTAACAATTTGAACTTTAAGGGGAAAATGAAAAGAACGCAATACAACAGGCACCTATCCCTGGCTGGATTCCGATGGACGTCGCTGTTTCTTCATGGCTGTGAGAAACAGGCATCCTCTCCCTGGGTGCATTGTGGGAGGGGTAAAAAAGTTTGCTTTGCTTTCAGCATTGCCTAGGGCTTTCCTGTACTGCTTCTCTAGTTGCATGCTTTTTTCCTCTGGACTGAGTGGTGCTTCTGAAATGCAGGTCACTGAAGTCCCAGGAAGGATCCTCCTTCCCTCTGCACCAGTTGTATCAATTGGAATGGGAATATTGTGTGGGGATCTGTCTCTGTAGAGTATCTGAGCTGAGAATTTTACATCTCTCTCTGAGATTTTTCTTTTTTGCCTGTGTGGTGGGAATTTGATTTTTTTTTTTCCCCATCACTTCTGATAATTTTTATGCAAGAGGTAATACACAGGGGAGGACTGTCTATCACTTTTATGTGAAAGCTTTTTAATCATTATACCAGGAGTTTTAGTTTCAGTTTGGGTACTTTGGTAAGTTTCAACTTGTGTGCTCTATGATCAGGATTTCTGAATGTTGTGTGTGCTATGTTTTGGGTTCTGTTGTTTAATAGGTGTGTGTGTGTGGTTTTGTCTGGTTGGGCTTTTTTTTTTTTTAAATTTTTTTTTTTTAATGTTTTGTTAGATTTTTTTTTTGTCCCTCCATTCCTTTCCTTTTGTAATATCACTGTTGAAACTGGAATCCTTGGAGGTCTCTTGTTTACTGTGAATAAAATCCACAAATTTAGTAAGTGGGAGAAGCAAGCTATCAGTTTCTTACAGCCTTTCCCTGTCCTTTGCCTGGGGGAGTTTCAGTTAAAATCTGCATTGGCTTGGCATTGCATTGGCTACTTGACTATAATTTTTGCCTTGTTATTTGTATCTACAGCTAATCTGAAGGTGTGAATACGAAAATTATATTTTGCCCACCTATAAAAGGAAAGACTTTACAGTATTGGTAAGGAGGGGGAAGAAGTCAGGGGCAGATATAATGATACTTAGTCAAAGTTTGGCTCTTGGATGGAAAAAGTTACAACAAATGCATTAGAACTTTTTTTTGTGGAACATTCAAATGCAAGAGTGTGCACAAAAACAATGACTGTGTAATTGGTAGCTCAGAGGCTTTATAGTAGTGGCTATAAGTGGTTTGAGTCAAGGCTGTTACGCTCAAGATCCTCACTGAGCTGTTATGAGCACTTCAGGAGTGTGGGAACAGGAAGAGTTTGTATTAGTGCTTTCACATTTTCCAGTGATTTATGGCTTGTGAGTCTTGAGCTTGCCTGAGTGAAAGTGTCTTTGTAGTTATTAATCATCTCAGGATTTTTATTCCCATCACTTTTGGAACCAATCAGGTCTGGTAATATTCACTGCACCCAGTGGTGCTGAATTCCACAATGGACTTCATGTGAGGAAATCTAATTTTGTTTGATTTGAACCTGCTATGAGCCGGTTCTTCCAATGCCCCTCTGCTGTTGTAACACTAAAAGGTAATTGTTTCCTGCTTGCCTTACCCTGTCAGCAAGGATCTTGCAGAAGAAGAAATGAGGTTTATGTAGGGATACAGCTTTAATTATTTTGTTGTTGTCATATTCCATATAAATTTCATAATGATGATGATAATTAATAACATTCTGTGTTTCCTTTTGGACTGCTACAAAGAATTAAACTGTCTATTAAAATAATCTGTTGTTGCCACAAAATTTTGTTCCTTACTGGTAGGACACGACTGTCTATGTAAAGGGAATATTAGGTGTGCCATGTCATCCTCTCGCTCCACATTTGTGTTTTGATGTTTTTTATTCAATTTCACCTATAACTTAAGTGCTGTAGTCACTGAAATGCTGATAACATTTTTCAGAGGTGAAAGAAACACTCATCAGAATAAAGCTGAAGAGCCATAGCCCTTCTGGAGCTGTCTCAGCTGACAGTGCAGACCAAAGAGCAGCTGGAAGGGTTCATTCCCCTGGGAGTCAGACAGCAAGTACAAGAATCTGCAGAGTAGAAGCAATCTGTCCTCTTCATTGGCTAAAAATACAGAAACTGCTTTTTATTTTTGTATCTAGTATAACTAAATAAAAAGGAATATTTTTACTACTTAGAGACACTGGTGGAACAAAGGATTTTAAACAAATCACCTTACTGTTGAGTCATTACTATTTTGACAAATATTTGTAGCAGAAAATTGGTGTGTGTTTTTTTGCATGTTTTCTGCTACATTTTTATTTTTTAAAAAAGTTATTTCTCTGGCAGCCATATATTTTGGCTCCTGAGAGTTTCACAGAAAAAAATGTAAAGTAATTCTCCTGATGAAATCCACCTATATTTTTCATATAGATAAAACATCCTGAGGATGGAGAAGGAAGGAAACTAGACGCTTCAAGTGCATTTGAAAAGAGCTAGTGGTGCTGTCCTAAAACTATGCCAAAGTCAATTAAAATACCTTATTTCTTTGGTAGCTGAGCAAGATGTATAGCTACAGCATGCTAAGATGGAGGCTGCTGTCATCATGCCTGGATACGGACCTGACAGACAGGGAAGAGTTCAGGGATTAATGGGAACTGTGATGTAGCAGCTGAGAGGAGAGGCATTAGGAACAGGGAGCATTCCCATGCATATTACAGATATGGGAAGTATCTTTTGTCATGTTTCAGTGTATGGTTTGTAAATTGCATACAGACCCTGGTGATATCTGATAGTTGCAGATGTTTTCTATTGATTCCTGAAAAAAAAAAAAAAAGCTGGAAGTCAGTCAGATTGTGTGTTCTACTCTGTTTAAAAGGAAAACTAGAAATTACACTTTTGGTTTGGTTATATGTGGACTTCAGTCAGTAGAGCTGCTTCAGAGAGGTATAAAGCAGACAGCCAGACATTGTACTCTATCCTTTATTANATCTGATAGTTGAAAATTTTTTTTTTTGATTCCTGAAAAAAAAAAAAAAAAGCTGGAAGTCAGTCAGATTGTGTGTTCTACTCTGTTTAAAAGGAAAACTAGAAATTACACTTTTGGTTTGGTTATATGTGGACTTCAGTCAGTAGAGCTGCTTCAGAGAGGTATAAAGCAGACAGCCAGACATTGTACTCTATCCTTTATTACCAATTTAACTATCTCCATTCTGGGCAGTATTTTGATTAAAGACATTTGAATTGTGATTAAGATGTTAAACTTTTGAAGAAGTGGTGNCTTTTTGATCCTAAGTGATTTTCATACCACTTCTTCAAAAAGGTAACAGGAAGATCAGAGCTCTTCTGAACTGGTTTCAGAGGAATGGTGTGGCAAAAGAAGTCATTAGTTCTTCTTGCATAACCCAGAACTAAAACACAAACCTTACCAAAGACCCCATCTTGGTTGTGTAGGGAAAAACTGAGCCCTGTGAGCAAAGCAGGCATGAGTTAGTTAAATTCCTGTTGCTAGAAGGGCTTTTCCCCTGTAGAGATGGTAGAGCTGATTATAATGTGTGCAAATTGTGTTGTAAGTTCAGTGAACTTGAGTTTCAGGCACTGTGGATTTAAATTTATAATATTTAGACTTCAGTAGCTATGTCTAACAGGTTGGTGCATCTAACTAAAAATTAAGAAGTACCTTTTAAAAAGAATATGGAATCAGATTGGTCTTGCATTAGCCATGTTAAATTATTGAACAGCATTGACAGGGCATGGGCCATCGCTTGCTGGCACTCTCTTCAAGAAGTGGCAGAAGAAACTCTGCACTGTTAGAAACTCATCTCAGTCACCAAAAGCTTGTAGATGTCTAAAGAGAATTGGAAGGCAAAACTGAAATCCTGTTCTTGGGTGTTTCCACTGCATTGTGAAAATTATACTTGGCTATAAATGGAGACTGTGGTTTCCAAGATGCAACACAGGGGATCTTTTGAGACTCTCTTGTCAATTGTGTGTGTCAGTTTAGAAAAATAGGCATCATCTCTCCAAACCGTAAACAGCAGGAAAGAAAGAGCAATCAGTTATTTTGCCCATGGAGGCCTCGGGGAATAGCTATAACAAATTAGGATAGAAAAAGAGAGTTGATTTCTGGTTGATTTCTGTTGTGCAGTTACCAGTGATGGTGATTTCCTGCAGGAGATGCAGGGGCCTGTTTATTGCACATTGCACCCCAAAACCAAACACTGGTTATCTGGTTATAAGTGCTGGAAGTTGTCTGTCCGTGATGATGGTTGAGTGGTGTGTGTTTGCCTTGAGAAGACTGATGCAGGGAGCTATACTGACTTTGGCATGAACTTCTCAGTTGTATTTTGCAGTGTTGAGATTAGTATGCCTGATGTTTACTTTCTGTCAAGCAGGTTTTTGAATGGCAAGCCCTTTGTGCTCTGTAGGGAAGCCTTTATTTTGAGTGAATGAGTTTGCAGTGCCCCCACAGACATCGACCCCTGGAGCACCTGCTTTGCAGATTCCACGAGGCCAGTTTACTCGGTGTGAGCTGCAAAACTGTGCTCATTAGTAATAAATGTGTTGAGTTCCAGGAATCATTTGTGCAGATATTTAGTTACCTGTTTATTGTGGTACCTCTTTTTCTTTTATTCTGAAACGGAAGAGCAAGTTCCAAGCATGTGGCCCTTTTTCCATAGTGCTTGGCTCCAAGAGCAAATGGTATTCTCCAGGTTGTGTTGGGGGGCCTGCTTGAGAGAGGTGGCTGCTTTCAAAATTCTGGTTAGGGAGAAGTGATGGATGGCTTTGTTGCAAGCTGCCCTCTCCTGTTCAGGGTGAGCCTGGGAAGGACAGGGCTTCTGAGAAGTTGTCAGCACTTGATAGCTGTGTGCTGGATCACTGGAGCAATGCTGAAAGGATGAAATTGGAATAATCCAGAGCCCTGCCTGTTCAAACAGTACCTGCTAAGCGTGCTGAAATGAAGGTAGAACCAAGCATGTCTGATGAATCATGTCTTGTCCATGGTATCAAATAGGAGTTGAATATTGCATAGCTATCAGATTTATTAAGAGCTCTTTTCTTGTTCAGTGAATATTAAAGAATGATACCTCTTGTGTTGAATAAAGGATAATCTGTTGATAAGTCTTTTTGAATCCAAAGATATCAGGACTGCATTTTGAAAGGTGGTGCTTCCTAAGAAACAGATCAGTTGAAAGAATTTTTTTTTTCTAATTTCTCTTCAATAAAGAAATGCAGAGATATAGTTGAGCATTTTTAAAAAAAATTATATTTTTGAGAGAATTATAATTAATTTCTCCATCCAGTTAAAAATACCCAGTGAACCTTTGCGTGAACATTTAAAAAAATAAAAAAAATATGCACTTTTAAAGGAGTCCAAATCAGAAGTTTATTTTGATAGTCATACCATACTGTGTGACTGCTGTGTTTAACACATGCATCAGTGTACTATCCCCATAAGTGATCATACTTTCATCACTAACTCTGTCTTTTTGTATTCACACAGTGCTTTATTTCTCAACTTTACAGTTAATGCTTAAATAATCCAGTAGGGTATTTCTACTTGTCATTTCTGTCCCTTGTCTAAGAAGAACAATATACTTTGCAAGCAAACCCATTTAAATTGAAATGAAATCTGTCCTCTGTTTCCAGCATTAGTCTGTATCTAGGTGGAACCTTTACATGTTGACATGTGTCTGAGATTAGAAATTGTGACACAGTGTAATTAAGTTTACATGTCTACAGCTGGATCTGGCACATAAAACTGAGATCTTTCTTTGCCATGTATGAAGGACAAAATAAATCCTCTGGTATATCACTCAGACAAAAAAGAAAGTATTTCTGGAGAATTTAGAAGTGTATTAATTTACTTGATGTAAAAATACGTAATTTTAAATAGCAGTCATTAGAGAAGATAGGTCAGACTTCTGGTTCCAAGTGTTGTCTAACAAACTTACCTAGCTCAAACTAAGGAACTGCTTCTAAATGCAATGGTCTTAATTTATTGCTGCAATGGAAAAAATCTTGTAGTCTTGTGCAATAGAAAACAATTCCTCTCTAGAAGGTGACAAAATATTTTAGCTTAGCATTTGAAGGAGGAATTAGTTCTTTTCCTAAAAACAGCCGTCCTTTCATGTTTTCCACATGCCACAGTAATCTTGCTGTCACCTCCTGCTCAGCCATAAAAGGAGGAGCCTTTTTATTTTTAGAAGTACGGTGTGATGGTTTGAGTCGCGGTACAACTCGGGGATCTCCTTCCTGCTTTTAAACCAGTTTAGGCTGGCACTGGTGCAGGGGAGGAGGCGCCAGGCTGCTGCTGCCGGAGGCCGTGGGGCGCACTGGAGGGCTGTCCCGCGGGGAGCACGGGAGCCCCTAAAGCTGCTGCTGCCCTGCGGGCTGGCCTGTGAGTATCTTTGCTCGGCTCTGCTCGGCTCTGCTCTGCGGAGGGAGTGGGGCTGGGAGGGGTTGCCCGCTTTTTGCATGGTGTCTGCGCTGTCCTGGCCAGCTGCGCTGTGCCCCACCGCGCGGGACGCGCTTAGCTGGGGGGCGATCAGAGCTGGGCTGCGGCCTGTGCCTGTGTGGGCTGCAGAAGAGCAGATCCCAGTTCCACATCGTGTTTCCTTGCTGAAACATGAGCTGTAGGACCTAGAAAACAAGCGTGTTCTCATTTTGTTGATCTGGTGATTTTTATTTGTGCAGACCTTGAAATGCAAATCCTGCAGAGAGCACATGAAACCTTCCCTTGTTCCCTCCCAGCCTGCTGGCCACAGGCCTTTGGAATTTGTTCTGTGATGGAGTTGCTGGGAGCCTGGCTCTACCATGTCTGCACACAAATAAGGACACTTACACACACTAGAACTGTCTGTAGTGCAGATGGTCTCAGTGGAGGATTGAGGTGCTATGAGTGAAGTCAAGATATTAAATGTGTTTGTGCTGTCATGGAGATGTGGCTGGAGTGGCTTTCTATTCTGGCTTCACCTTGTGTGGCACGTAAATACAGCTACTCCGTGCTTTTGTTACTTACATTAGCTTTGTGTTCCAGTGGTTTTGGTTTGTCAGTACAAAACCAGAGAAATGGCACCGTTGTGTCAATTGCTGCCACTTTAGGAAAATATTTCCATGTTTAAAAAGCAAAATGTCTAAATTGTTATAAGGGTAGGAATAAATGTTAAGCAGAGAAACAGGATGAGGAATTGTTGGTTCTGAGATTTGGGTGATTTTTGTACAAAACGGTTGGGCAGGCTTCCTTTCTTCCTGTTTCTTTTAAATACCCAAATGCAAGAATAAAATCACAACAGTGGATTCTGTGAACAAGGAAATAAATGCTGTAAAATCAATACTTACACTTTTATTTAGAGATTAAAGCAAAATTTATTATTTGCAAAGGCCTCTTTCCGAAAGACTTGAGTTGATGAAAATTTTTTTATTTTGAAAAAACATGTAACAGTTCAATATTTTCTTGAAATAACATAGAGCTTAAAAATGACTGGAGAGTGAAGCATGAGTTTATTTAGGTTTGAGGAAATTACTGTAAATTAAAAAATAAATTCAAATTTTCTGTTGAACTTGGAGAGAAAAATCAGCTCACTGAGTGGTAGGAAGCTGCTGGATTTATGCCTGAGGTGTGAGCATTTGACAAAGCCAGCCTGTTCATATAGAGGAAATATTTTCTTTCCATTTAGTTCAGTAGAGTAGCTATTCCATTCAAAATTAAGAGAAAATTGGAAGAGAAGGCAGCAGAGCTTGTTTTCCATCTCCTGGCATAAGATAGCAGCGGGTGTAGTAGGTGAGGATGTACTAATTCTAAACATTGCTGTGCATGGTCACCAACAGAGTCAATCACATTGATTAAATATAAATAGAATTTATGGCAAAGTGCTTGAGCTAATGTTAATTTCAAATGAAAAGGTCTTGAAGATTACTAACACAGGAATTTTTTTCTTACGGAAAATAACTAGGCATAAATAAAAAGCAAGCTTGATTTTTTTTTTTTTTTTTACATTGATACAAATGGTGACTTAAACTGTTGTTTTTAAGTTCCTTCATTTAAATAATGTGATGAAGGTAAGAATCTGTAAAGCATATTTCCTTTTTATTTGTTTTATTAGTATTAGGAAAAAAAAAGACATTAGGCCATAGATAAGCACTATTTGTTCCATTGTCTTCATGCTGCATTTTATCATCTGCCCCTTGAAGTTAGAGACCGGTTTCAGTGGGTCCAGGGATGAACATTGTATCTATATTTTGAAATTTGTTGTGCAAGCTTGTGAACTTCGTGGCATTAATAATAGGGTAGGACTAAAGGATCTGTACAAATATTTGAAGTTATAAACCTAATTTCTTTCTCTCTGGCATTCAAGTTTTCATCTGTGGCATGAATACTTTCTGTGGGTGTGTTTTTCATTCAGTTCCACTTTGTCAATCAAAAGCTTTCTTTTTGCTTAGCAGCATTTTGTCTATGATTTCCAAGTAATGATATGTTTTCTTTTGAATGGCTCTTTAATTTTCCATATCTCAAGAACAGAAACAGTAAGCAGAAGGCAACAGTTCATAAGAAAACTTCTAGATTTTTTTTTTTAAACAGAACATTTAAAAACTGATTTCTCCTAGCAAAACCTCTAGATGGTCTTTTTTTTGTTTTTTCTGTCATCTGCTTTGGTCTCTTTTTCTTTCCTTCAAAGTGCAAAAGGTGAAAAAAAATCACACACACACAGACACACTCTCCCCTTTTCTGGTTCCAAACAAAAAGAGAACCTATACATCTTTATTTTGGAATCTGTTGCCTTGGTGCATGCTGGTAGACCTGTTCATGAAGTTGAGATAAGTGTCAAGAACCTACTTATAACAAAATATTTAAATGTGTGGTTACATTTAGTCCTACTAAGGCCAGGACTGAGGTCTAGATTTTGTTCTGAATGGAAAGTACTTTACTGAGTTGGAGTAGGAGATTTAAATGTCTGGCATTTGTCTTGGATGATAGATGTATGCGTACTCTGTCTAGAAATTGTATTTCTGATGCTCTACTAATTGCAAATGTGATTCTCACAGTTTGGTTTATATTTAGCTATTCTGCACCCTCCAAAGAAGAAAATGGTAGTAATTTAAAAGAGAGTGTCCTGAAAATAATATTGTTTTGAATGGACATAGCAGTAAGTGTGAAGGCTTGTAAACATAACTCTTTTACTAACCAGTCATATTCTTATGCGTGAGTCTAGACATTGTTAAAATGTTTCAATGATGTAATGATAAAAATAAGTGTTGATGGCAAGTCAAATCAAAACCTTCAAGTTGCTTTTTAGGTATCAAACTGTTCCTTGGTATATTTTTTTCATTTATCACAAAGAAAAAGTGAGAAACAGAATAGATTTAATGAAGCACACAATAGTCTACTAAGCAATCCTGCTTCTTGCACCTCTATTATATGGGTATGGCCTGTGCTTAGTATGGATTCAAAATGCAGTGCAGAGCTGTACCCAGAGCCTGTGCTTTCTGCGTGGGAAGAGTTTCCCTCTCTATATTAGCCAGGAAGATGACTATATTTCATAGTTACTAGTTGTTGCTTTGGGCTCTTGGCAAAGTATCAGGGGAGCTTCTGCTGGTATAATGTTTGGAAGTGTTTCTCTTGCAAGAAAATGTTTTGGCACCTTATTATGTGTGGTTTGGTCCAGCAGAAGAGCATGTGGGATGTGTAGTCTTCAAATGGAAGTGCTGTAGGAGTATTTATTTTAATCAATTTTTAAACATGCATCATGGCATGGCTAAAAATATCTGCCTACTTCAGTAGAGTGAAGAACAGCGCTGTAAATATAAACGTAGGTGGTGTGAATGGCTGAGAACTGGGTAATGTTCACTGTAGGCTCCTTGGGGCTGTTTTTTGAGAAAGAATGAAACTCACATGTGAACAGCAGGCCATAGAATTTATTTTTTTATTTATATGTTTATAAATAGCTGGATTTGGCATATAAAAAGATAGTGAACCAACACTGTGTTTTATTCGTTTTTTGTTGGGTAAGGTCAGGAGCATGAACTGTTCAGACCTGACTCCTTCTGTTTGGCTGCGCTGAATATGAGGAAACTACAAAGGCAGTTTTAAAACATGTGGCTACAAATAACTTGTCAGTGTTTGGTGATGCAGAGTCCACATAAATCTCTACGTCTGGAATGTGTGAACCCACGAGTATCTCCTGTTAATTATCGTGTTTGACATTTCCAAAGCTAAAGAAGAATGATGGTTAGTTATGAATCATATCTTACCATGTTGAAATGCCAAGCTTCGTTTTATTGTGATAGAGATTAAGGCCAACAGAGTCGTAACCAGTCTCAGCATCCCAGTTTTTGCTACTGTCAAACTGCTGATGCAGCATTTGCTTAATATAAATGAACCTTTGCACCTCTATAAAGTGCTTTAAACCTAGGAAAAATTTATGCCTTATCAAAAGGTTAATCCTGACAAATTATTGTAAATTATCTCCTGTCTGTGCGCTGCAGGTGCAGTGAAAATAACTCTGTGCTGCGCAGGCCAGTGCCTGTTCCAGTGGATTGGAGAGCGTTGCTGTAGGTGCCAGCAGCACTGGGGTGGTTGTCAGGAGCAGCCAGGGGTTCATTTCACAGCACTCTTGATGCGTCAAGTCTTGGAGTTCCAGTTCTGCATGGGCTAACAAGCTTCATTTCTGCTGCTCAGCATTTTGGATGGACTGCGTACCAGTCTTGTTTCAGCGAAGTGTGGAAAATAAATGCTTATATTACATCAGAATTCAGTGGCGTGAAAATGCTTCAGTGAATCAGGGCCCCAGGTTGAGTGCGGTTTTTGTTGGTTTGTTTGGTTATCTTTTCTTGTAGCCTAGCATCCACTTTCTCTCTGGACTGCTTCATTCTTAGTCCCACTATTAATGCAGTGTGGGGAAAAAAGTAGCCTCTGAAGCAGTGAGTTCTGGGTAGTCTTTCAGCATCACAAAACCAATCCAGATTCAGGCATTTGAGCACTGTGTGCTTAGCCAACCTCATAGCTCAGATATAAGGAAGTTCATGAGCTCCAGTACCTGTCATTTCCTTTAATTTCTGTTTTGACTCAGAAATATCAAGAAGTCTAACTGAAAGCTGTATTCTTAATCATGTTTTAGTCGTGTGAAGGTGCAGGCTTGTGCCTGTAAAAATTGCGTCTCCATTAACATTTTGTAATTTCCATTACAGCATATAGAATAAAGTATTTGTATGTGATGGGATACATTGCACTGGGATAAATTTCTGAAAATGGGGTGTGTGTGCGTTTATGGTAGTTGCCTTGTAGCTGTAGGGGCACACAGTGCCTCTGAGCAGGATGCTGTGCTTGCTCCAAGGGATGTAAGCAGCTTCTAGGAACTTGGGCAACACAATGGGTTAACAAGTGAAGCAACTTCCACCTCAGCACTGTCCTGTGTCTTATGCTGATAAGCATTAAATAACCCTGACACAAGGATACCCTCACAAAAACGTTACAACACAGGATTTTTTGGTGGTGTTTGTTAATAACGCCTTTGGCAAGTGTGAGACCTGCTTGTTATTTAGCTTGGAAATGCAGGTGTTCACTGTCTCAGAATGACCCTTCCTTTTTTACCTTCTTTCTGAGGCAAGAAAGATGCATGTAAGAGGTGTGATATGTTTTGACGAAAGCTTTGTTTTAATATCATGCAGCCAATAGGACCCAGAGTGTGCCCAACATATGTCTTCAAATCTGAACCACATAAACGGAGCTGTGGCCTCAGTTTTCCTCTGAAATAGGTCCTTTTGAAGCAAATGCTGAGTTCACTGCTCTTTCACTGCAGAAACAGTCAAGTCCTTATTTCCCACCTTCCTGGAGAGTGCCCCATCAGCCCCCTCCCATGGTCTGTTTTTATGGGGGTGTCATTTTGCTGAGAGACTTTCAGTCTGCAGGAGGGAGAGGGAAAGGGAGCCCCTACCGTGGTGCAGGCCTGCATTCCTAGGGCCAGCTATCGTCAACTCTTCCTCTCCAGCAACCCTCTCTCCCTCTCTCCCTCTCTTGCTCTCTATATGTATATGTATATTTCTTATAGAACAATTGTTTCAGCATTTTGCTCCCTGCTGGTGTGGCTGGTGATGTCCCCCTTCTCTTTTGCCGTTCCTTATGTTCCCCCCTTTCCTCTTGATTGGAGTTTTCTCTTTAACCTCTTATTGTATCTACCCAATTCCATAAATTCTTTTTCTGAATTCCTATTCCTTCCCCACAAAAAGCCCCTTATTGTCAGAGGGGAATGCGTTTTTGCCTGACCTCTGGACAGCTGTTCTATTCAAAACCTTTCCCCCGGAGTAAGAGGCATCCCACAATTCATTGCTTTTTTTCTTTGCCATGGTAAAAGCTAAAAGAATGTTTAACAAAGACCTACAATTGGTGATGGGGGTGGGAAATGGGAGTGTAACTTAATAGTTTCAGAAAACTGATGAATAATATAAGCCTTTAAAGAACCTTTTTGAAAGCGTTATCCCTGTTCATAAGCAGCTGGTAAAGCAATAAGCTGGCAAAATTTGATACAAATATCTTATTTGGACCTCAGTGGCAAGTCATATATTTTAATTATTTAATATTTCAAAGGTTTTTTTTCAATGCAGGGTGGCATGAAATTAAAGCACATATTACATGTTCCGGGTTGATAATGGCTGGGCAAATGATGGATTGTATTGCGTTTTGGAGATTTTGGAGCCAGAAATGTCATGCAAATGCAAATTGAGGGCAACACATTTATAAAAAGGGTTTTTTTTCATTGCATTGATCCCCTAAAGCCATTATGTTTTCTTTTAAGGATTTGTAGATGTTTGATTAACACTATTTTGGTCATAGAGGAAGCATTTGTGGTATGGATTTGAATCCTAGTCTGAACAAATTTTTTACAGAGCGCAGTGCTGAAATTGGCATTTTAAAGGAATGCAATTGTGTTAACATTATAGTTTTGTGTCAGTTTAAATGTTAAAAACCATTTTGACTTCCTCACACTTGCAGTGTAGTGTTATCTCAAGGCAGAATGAGGAATAAAATGCTCTAAGTCTTTTGATAGTTGAACGGGCACCTTTGACAGCCTTTCCTGCATGGTGTGTCCCGCTGTGTTCCCACAGTGGTCACTTGCTTTTTTTTTTGTCTGAGAGGCCTTTTTGTGGGGGTGAGAGCCTGGTGACAAATGCTCCTGGTTTTGGATGCATTGAAATCTCAGACAGCATCCAAACAACTTGCGCTGTTGCTGCTTTGCGTGTCAAGCCGTGCGGGGGATGAGACTGCCATTTTGAAGTGCTGGGCTTCTCATCTCACAGCGGCCGCACGTCCATCCCTGTGCGGTGCCACACGCGCCTGCAAACACACCTGTGCTTCTCCTGGGGCTCTTGGAGCGCCGCAACTGCCTGACCCCTTGCTCCCTGCCATGTGCCTCTGAAGCCCCTTCTCCCTGTTTTATGAGTTATTTCTCACCCTCGCACATGTACCCAGCGTATCTGGGTCTTGCACAGGCGCCTGGCCCAAGGCCGTGCTTTAATGCCATTATTGCCCCTCCAAAGGAGTCACTGCATTGCGTTGCTACAGCCCTTCGCTTCCCGAGGGTGGGCACGGGTGGACAAAGGATCCCCCCAGCCAGCCTGGGATTGCCTGGGCCCGGACATATGCATATGAATGGGGCTGTACATCTGCATTTGCTCCAGCCGTTACTCCATTGTCACCGACTCCTGTAATGAAGAGTCCCTGGGCATTCATTAACGTGCGTGGCTTCATAAACATCTCTGGTGCAGAGTTCTCAGCCGCGGCTTTTCTGTGGTTTCAAAGATATAAAAGGAATAATTAAAAATTTTATTTAATATTAGTTATTATTAAACAACTTAATTTAACAATAAATTTAATTTTTAATTATTATTTATTAAGTAACTAGTTAACATATAGAAGAGCTAAAGGCCAGAGTGGAGAGGGTCACACAAATATTCATTGTGAAGTTACACATTCTCAGAACGGTCCTCTGGTGTTGTGGCGGTGATGATTCTTTCACCAGTGGTGAAGAAAGCCTTTCAATGAAAGCCAGGCTTTTCTGGTCGTGACTCCTGTTTGTTGTGCTGATCTCTGGTGTATTTGCAGGTACATGGTTCATATCACCTAATTTCTTTGAGCAAGCTTGTTCAGCAATTCTGCAAATCCAGTCCAAGGTATCTTTTGTGTTTTCCTGTTGCAAGGTGGCGCGAGGAAGCCTATTCTGTGCCGCTGAGGTTTGAAGTGTGTTAGAGTTACGTGGAGCCTTGCATTGTGTCCCACACCAGCAGCCCCTGCCTAGGGACTGGGAAGGAGCTTTGTGAAAGATGACAGTCGGCTACCAGACGCATTCAAAGCCGGGGCTGCCGAGCATTACCCCATCTGCTTTGAGAAGAGCAGCAGGGGTTTTTAATGCCCACGTATTCATTATATAGGGGGAGTGGCTACATGTTTAATACAGGTCCTCATTAATTTTGTGTAGCCCACTAGAGTTCTCTAGTGTAAGTATGAAGAAATAAAAGTCATAATGATCTCTTCTGTTCCTTCAGCTTGCATCTGCTCTACAGGACCCTCACCAGGGTTTTCTGTCACTTTTTTTTCCCCCCCTTTTAGGCTGTAATAGGAAGCTTTCAGGAACCCTATGAATGTTACTCTACCTATGCAACAAGGACATGCATGTCAGGCAGGGGACTGGAGGCAGCAGGCAATTTGGTGAAATTATATTCTTTCTGTGCTGCTTGAGAGTGCCTGGCCAGCTGGTGCCAGGTGGCCTGCTGCTGGAGTAGCAGGGGATGTGAAAAATAGGCCTGGCTTTCAATGGCAAGTATCTATCCTCCTGGGCTTGCAGTCTCTGCAGGGCAGCTGTCTCCTCTCCAGTGAGTGCCAGATTTGCATGGTTTGAGTTCTGAGTAGTCTTGTAGGGATTTGGAAAAATGTGTGACCATCCCCCAGAGATGTGATAGCAGCCTCTGACATGCAAATGTAAATCTCACCTTCTCATTTTCTGATTGGTGCCAAAGTCTTTCAGGTCCCAGCATGTAGGCACTGGTTGTGCTGTAGTGTGGCATTCACGTGCTTATGGTGTTAGTCACTTCCAGAGTCACTGTAGTGAAAGGAACAGGCACAGAGCTGATGCAAGAAGAGATGCTCTTGTTAATTTTCTCTAACATTACAAATAGTAGTGAGATATTGAAACCTAGCAAGAGACACTTTTCCATCTTTCCCCAT
This sequence comes from Promerops cafer, assembly GCA_013398275.1. Taxonomy (NCBI): domain Eukaryota; kingdom Metazoa; phylum Chordata; class Aves; order Passeriformes; family Nectariniidae; genus Promerops; species Promerops cafer. The sequence continues at coordinate 191,892 of VZSE01010635.1, read as the reverse complement.
CTTTAAAAGTTGTTTTTTTTCTCTATGATTCAGAATTTTTAGATGTATCTCAAATATTGATTTAATGTCCTAAATAATTCGTGTGATAGCTGAAGATCTTATAGCTCTTTATCACAGATTTTTTTTTGTCTGTGCTCACTGCCTGTTGCGATTGCTGTCACTGAGGCAGTAAAATTACGTCTGCCGTGAGAGAGCTAGAGTTGTGAAGCCTTTGGGTAGGACACCAGAACGAGGTTGTGAATTCCTTGTTTAATGTTCATTCCTGACCTCTAATAGCAGCTGAGGAGGAGGAGGGGCATGCTGGCTCCCAGAGCTCACAGGTCCAAGACCCATTCAATGCTTCCCTGTAAATGCTCACCTGCTCTCACTGCTTGGATGTATGACAGAGATGCCAGTGTTGGAAAACCCAGGTGTTAAAGAGTTCTTGACTTCTTTTTATCTCCCACTTTGGAGAGCAGTACCTGCAGAAAGAAAACTGGTTTTTTAATAGCATGCCTACTGCCATGTGCTCATTTATGAGCGTAGATTGTAGGGCAAAAAATTTAGATTGCCAGCTTTTAAAGTGTGGTACTGAATAAACAAAGTTGGATTCATGTTCTGTTACTTTAAAAATGCTGTTAATATCCTGTAAGGTTAATAAATATAAAATCCAGGCAATTATTTTCTGTCCTAGCTCATAGCATTACGGTTTAAATGAATACGTCGAGGGTGAACAGTGGTGAGGGTAGCAAGGGCATTTGTTCTCTTCTGCTGTCTCAGCTATACAGATGGCAGTCCTTGGGCAGGAATGGGATGGTGAGGATGGTGTCCTACCCCCTGGCAGAAAACTGCTGCAGCTTCCTTGTCAAAGCCCTCATTTACTGCTGTAAACCTCTTCCTCTCCCCTTGTTTATAGGGAGAGACAAGCTTTCAGGCTTTGTCTGCTGAATGATCCAACTGATATTTTTAGTAAGACAACTTATGTGAGTAGTGCTGCTTGTCTGCAGATGGCATAAAATATATGATGAAAGCTGGAGAGAAAAAAAAGTCAGGAAACGGCACGAGTTGAGGTCTATTTGCACATAAGCACTGTGCAAAGGTTTTAAGGAAAATTGCACTGAAGCAAGTTTAAAGTGCTACGTGGATGATGCAGGCTGTGATCTTTATCAGCCTTTATCAGGGACTAACCTAAAAATTAGGCATAATATAAGCTTACCCTAAGGTAAGCCTTTTGATTTCTCTGCATACTGTGGAATGGGTATTTACTTTTTGTTTTTCCCTTGTTATTCCTTATTTACATTTATGTTCCCTTGTTTTGTGAATATAGGTCACAACCATAGACTATTTTGCACTGCTTTTAATCATGAAAAATTCATGACAAACCTTGAGAAGACTATCTCCCTGTACAACTAAGTGTTACTGGTAATAAGTAAAAAAATATATACTTCAATGCCTTTTGTCCCTTTATATTGGGGGTGGGGGGGAAATAGAATATTAGATGAATTTTATAAGATCTTTATTGTGTCTGATGTCTGTAAATCTATGATGCTGGTTGGCTGGAGTGCAAGTCAGTCCATTAAAGAAATGTCAAGTGTAATTTTGGAAGAGATATGTTTTAAGACAATACATGCATAAAAAATAGCATAAGGAATTTGCCTCTGGGTTGCTGTGAGGGTGACACATTAATTGTCACAGATGAAGAGGTAGACCTCCCTTGGAGCTCATGATTTGCTGTTCATGATTTATGAGTCTTGCCACTCATTAGAGGGGGACACATGTGCTGTTCTCATAGCTTTCAAAAGATGGTCTGTCTTACCTTAATCTGTTAGCAACAAACATAACTTTCTAAGATCTATCAGTGCCTTAATATTACTTCTCCCAAACTGTGCTTTCATTTGGTTTTTAATTGAGAAGCAAGTGCAGCTGGGTTTTTAGTTCTCTTTTTTTTCCTTTTAAGAACCATTGCTTTTAAAATAAATATTGATTTCCCGCCCACCCCCCCTGCCCCCCCCTTTTTGTCAGGATGTACTGAAATGCAGACAGTTAAACCGGTGGTTCTTGTATAGCACATAATAAATCATATCTTGTCTATTTTTTCCCTTATACTTCCTGTTCAGTTTGTTCAATTCAGCTCAGTGGTGAGATCAGCTAGATGATGCTGTTGCAGCAGAAGCAAGACGGTGATGCTGTGGCAAGTACTCCCCCTCCCCCACAAGCGTTTATTGCAGCTCAGGTCATTTCTCTGCCAGTATTCATCTTGGTCTGCTTTTTTTTCTTTTTTTTTTTTTTTTTTGTTATTATTTCTTTTTTTCTTGTTGTCCCTGCAAAAGCATGCTTTGCCTATTAGCTGAGAAATGCTGCTCTTGTCCTGAAGGTGATGGTGGCCCTCACCTGTGAGTTTAACTACAGGAAGAACAAGAAATGTTGTACAAGGAAGAGAAATGAAAGCCTTTCACATGGCCCTCCTCTCCAAGCCTTGACAAAGACTGCCTGGAGATGCTTCCCTTGCCTCCTGTAGGCATTACTGTTTGAATTCTACTATTCTGGCAGAATGCATTGAATTTTAGATCTATAGGGCACGAAGATAAAAAACATAAGCTTGAGAATATAGTGCCCAGGCATGTCTTTGTTCACTGTGCTGCCTCTAAAACAAAACTTGAAGTTTTTCTTGTTTCTATAAGATGTTCTTAGTAATGTGCTGAATACGATGTCATGTGGTGTTTCACTCATAATGTCAGCTGTGATTGAAATGCTCTTATTGATTCTTTACACAATTTTTTTCCCTACATAGTCAGACTAGGTGTCAAGTAAGATTGTGATAGTTCTTCAGAAATTACCAATCACTAAAAGATGTGTCGTACTGACTTTGTTCCTTCTGAAGGCGCTGAAGCGCATTTGAAATATCCTTCTGTATCATGAATTGATTTTTGTATATAGTGAAAGACAACTGAATTAATCTGCTTCAGAAGTAGAGCCTAAATGGTAAGATCTTTATTCCAAAAATAATCCCATGGATTCTACATACCATAATGTGATTTTTCTGGTGGTCTCAGGTCACTACCCAAGTGAGAGCATCTCTGTGCTTGTATGGATTTGCACATGGAAATTGCCTCATGAACACTATGTCCAGTTGAATTGCCCCCTGGAAGGGAGAGGGTGAGGTGCCACAGGCTGAATATTCATCTTGGGGCTCAAACTTGCCACAGAAAACTCTGTATTTTGCTGTTTGTTAGTGATTTATTCCATCTCTTCAGTAGCCTTTATGTTGCTTGAGTGTTTGTAGAAGTTGGTGTATATTTATTTAATGTCTTGCTTGTGTAAGCTTCTCACCTCTTGGCCACTGTCAAAAAGGAGTGGTGCAACTTCTCATAAGTAATGCCTTCAAATAGTCAATATAAAAGCCACCAGACTTCAAGAATATTTCATGGTTTTGAGACAGTACCTGGGGATTCAAGCTTGCATTTTCTGTGTGTTATTTCCAGGAGAGATTTATTTATAGTTTACATGTCTTCTGAAACAGAATGTCCATAGCAATGTTTTTGTGCCTGTATGTGTGGAGAGGAGCAAAAGTTGTAATTGTGCATTTTCCTGATGCTGGTTCCTGAAAAGGTGGTGAGTCCAACATGGGCAAATTGCTTATGACTGACTGATCAGTGATCATTTTTAGCCCTTCATTAATTTTCAAGGATTTTAAAGCATGAGTTTGAGATTAATTTTTTTTTTCCTTCAGTTGATTATGGTAATTCATATAATGTTATTTCAGTCACTCCTATCTTACTATTTTACTGCAGTGTATTTCTAGAAATTCTGCTGTTCTTCTGTTTTTTCAGATACATAAACTTAGCTTTATTTACCCCAAGTCTGTAATGTGTTTTCACTTTATTTCTGCTTTTGTATGACTTCTGTTGTTTTTTTAAATCAGATAAAATGTAAACTAGTTTGGTGTATAACACTTGATTTTTGAAATGCTGGTATATTTCAGGAACTTGTAAAACATGCTATAAAGTGATACTACTACTCTTCCTTTCTAAAGCTGAAACTTCTTCCTTTTTTCAGTCAGTGGAGTGACTGGTGGACTTGATGGCATGTGTGTCTTGCTATTTGGACTGTAGTTTCCCTTCTGTTTTCCAAGGATTTTTTAATATTTTTGTTTTTCTTTTTTTGAATACTTTGAACATTGTTATTACCGTATTTCTTGCTGTAAGTGAATCAGAAATGATTCAGTGCCACAAATACTGTCATAGCACAAGAATAGAAAAATAACTCCAGAAAACGCCAGAACCCACTTTAAACACAGTGAATATGACTGATTAGCATTCACATAATAGCTGTAAAAGAACTTGTATTTTCTAAAACTGTTCTCAAATTCACACTAATAATCTGTTGTCGTGTTTTAGGAATGGTATTACCCAATTCAATGTTCCCACTAAAACTTGCACTGCTTGCTCCTCCCTCAGCTTCCCCCATCCTCTATGGCAGGTTGGAGAGGACAAATTGGAGGCACAAAAGGTAAAGATCACGGGTTGAGATAAGAATAGTTCAGCGGAAACAGCAATGAGATAAGGAAAGGAAGAGTAACAGCAGCAATATTAGTAACAAAAGTGTACGAAAGAGGGGGAATGATTCACAGGCAAAATGCTCCCCAAGCCCGACCTGACCCGACAGCAGCCATGCCACCCTGGCCGCTCCCTCTGGCTCGGAAGGGCCATCCCACAGCTCCTTCTGCCAAGGTTACTCTGCCAGAGGGAGTCCCTCCTTGCAGGAAGATACTCCCTCCCTCCCTCCCATGTTTAGCACTGATGTGAGGTGATATAGAATAACCTCCAGGTCCTAGCCATCTTCCCTCCTGACTACTGCAAACATTAACCTTGTTCTGGCTGGAACATCTGGACATCTGTTAAACCAGACTGAATCATGTGGACAATTTACAGAAGACTTTTTCATTGGCTCTCTCAAAAAAAGCAGAAATATGCTTAAGATTATGAAGAAGGTGCCCTCAGTACAGAATATTGAGATGTGCTTGCCAAATAACTTAAAAACATGAAACTGAATAAAAACATGAAATAAAATCTAGGCAATTGCAGAAAAAGATTGAATGGCCAGAAAAGCCAAGCTGTTTTCAGAAGTGTATGAAAGAGAATAGGTAACTTACTCTGCATCTAGCTAATGCTCTTATCACAATTGCATATCAGGATGATACTAATCACTTCAGTTTCCCTTGCTTTCTAATACAACACCACGAAATACAGCACTTCATGATATGGAAGTGCTTACACTGTTAATAAGCCTTGCTTAAATTGTCCATTACCAGTTAAATTGACTAAAACTGATTTTCTGTCACAAAGCATTTTCCAGTCTAAATAAAACTCTTTAGCTGATGTTACATTTAGCATAAGCTGTTTCCTGAATTTTAAAACACACAAAAGTCTAAAGTACTTGTTTGTACACGGAGAATATGTGTAGAGAAGATGAGTTAGTAGTATTGCACCCTCCTTTTGACCTTGGTTTAATCACAAGGTAGAGTTTCCAGTATAAGTGAAACTATAGTTTTCAGTCTTAAGTGGCAAGAGGTGGTGATCCACAACAGTGCAAGAGACTGACATGAGTTCCAGGTTTGTTTCTGTGTTTTATGCGACCTTTAGACTGTGATGACTGAACTGTTCTGGCCAAAATGAGTCGGGCCCTGATCTTAATTTATATGCTTAATTTTAGCACTGCATGTACTCAGGTTTACTTCTACGGAAATGCTCTGTTTGTGAGCTTACATTTTTTAAATTGGTTCACCCAAGCTTTTGTGATCTTGTGTGTTGTTTTTTTTAGGCATTGCGAGTCTTTGTCATGGGCAGAGATGCGCTTTTGCTAGAACTTTGCAAACTTAAGGGTAATTCTTGCCCCACAGAGTTTACAGTGTAAGTGTTGTTGCTGCATTTGTAACTGCTTTGGAGCTTGCCATAAAGGGGCTGTTTTGTGTTTGTGCAGAGGGGCTTCTTGCAGAGTCCAGTCTCTTGCAAATTCCATATTCCACTCATAAACACTTCTGTGCAAGACAGTGATTTCGTCCCACCACCCCCCGCAACCAGCACACAATGAATAATGCAAAAACCTAATCAAAATTAGCACTTAGTTTAACTTTCTGCCATGTGGTTTTTTTGCTTGTTTCAGTCTCTTTCTGTTTGTTACAAAGCCCAGGAAATTACTTGTCATGAAGCAGTGCACTCAAAAATCTGCAACCAAGCATAAAGCTTTGCCACTTCCTAAGCTGTGGCTGCCGTAGTTTCCCAGTTCCCAGGGTGGCTGTCCTGCCAAGCCAGCTGTACCTGCTGTACACATCAGCATGGACTGACAAGACTTATTTCTTAACCGTTCACTTTCTCTGACTTGGAGCAGCCATGGGATTTGCAGTCCTTTGTCCTTTTGAGTTTCCAGTGCTGCGCTCTTTTTCTGCAGCTTCAGGAGGAGAGTGTCTTAGTTTCAAGGTCAGGGAGAGCTGGCAGAAATTTGCAGGGTAGCAGGAACAGCACAGGTTTATGCCTTACTCAGTTGCTGCTGTGAGGCACATGCAGTGGATGTTTATGACACTGTTAAACTTCTGTCTTAAGCTAGAAACAGAGACCAAAATACTAGTTTTCTGTCTACAAGATGTATCTGTTCTGGACTTGGTCATCTGAGTGGATGACATACAGTTATAAAACTTTCATTTGAAAATACCATCAGTTCATATTTGTTACCAATGGTGATATTTATATGCTATATACCTTCGAAGGGATTTGTGAACTGTGTTCTTAAGGAGGTGGGAGAAATCTTTGTGTCACAGGAACTCAACAGTAGTTCCAGTTCACCAGCAGCAGTGTTCCTCATAGTGTTAGGGGGTAACAGGTAGTTACCTGCTTTTGTGATTTTATCTTTAAAAATAGAGGAAGAGAATTTTGGGGGTGGTGATGGGAAAACAGAGCCATATATAAAAACAACATAAAAAGACATTAAGCTTTTAGGGAGTGTCCAAAGGAGAGAAATGAGGATGGTGAAGGCCCTTGAGGGGAAGCGGTGTGAGGAGCGGCTGAGGGCACTTGGGCTGTTCAGCCTGGAGGAGACTGAGGGGAGACCTCATTGCAGTTACAACTTCATTGTGAGGGGAAGAGCAGGGGCAGGCACTGATCTCTACTCGCTGATGACCAGAGATAGGACTTGAGGAAAGAAAGAGCGTGAAGCTGAGTCAGGGGAGGTTTGGGTTGGATATGAGGAAAAGGTTATTCACCCGGAGTGTGGCTGGGCACTGGAACAGGCTTCCCAGGGAAGTGTTCAGACCACCAAGCCTAATGGAGTTTGAGAAGCTTTTGGACCATGCTCTCAGGCACTGGGTGTAATTCTTGGGGTGTCCTGTGCAGGGCCAGGAGTTGGACTTCAATGATCCTGCTGGGTCCCTTCCAACTCAGGATATTCTATGATTCTATAAGGTGAAGTAGACTGTACTACTCCAAGAATTAGTATTTGCTTCAGGGCACTTGTAACCCAATGTGTATTCTAATTACATGTTCAGAAAGGCCGGCAGAATGAGGAACTGCACAATGGAGATGTTTTAAGCCATGGCTGTTTGTTCAACTGAAAATTCCCCTTCACAAATGTAGGGAATATATTTCTTTTCATGTGATACAACTACATCTTTAAACTGATCATCAGCATTAGTAGGTAAATAAAGCTGCATATTTATGTAGCACATGGAGAAGAACAAATAGCATACAGAATAATGTTAGGTTGATTATGCCATTACTTTGCTTGCTGCTACTCAGCTTGTTTCTTGACCCATTTTTAAAAGACTTGGCTGCTCGAATGGTTGCTATAAAATGAGAACTTCATCTTTTTCTTCTAGAAGCACGATAACAAAGTTTTCATGTGGCATAAAACACTTTTTACCTTCTGCATATTTATTAGAGACCATGAGCTAAAATGTCAAGGTAATGGGGCAGGAAGAGAGGCTATGTGCATGAGGAGGCAATATGAGGTGTCAATTTAAGGTGCTAAGTTTCTGAACTAAGGAACCCTTCAGCCTTATGTGAGGGTCTGGATGGGCCCATACCTTTGTATAATATAGGTCATAAGTGGGGACACTAAATTTTCAGTTCTGTTTCATCTCTTTTTCTCTTAGGATGAGTTAATTAAGACTTCTATCATTCAGGATTATAGATTTCTTTTTTTTTTATGTACACTAGGCACATCTTGAAAGGGTTCCGTGCAGATGCAAAGGTTAGAGCTGAGTAATGAGCAGAGCTGGGTCTGCCTGAACATGTTACGTTGCCATAGAGGTTTTGTGTCCCTTGCTGCAGATTTGGATCTGAATTTTTCACTTGGTGGGCAGAAATTGTATGGGGGGCATTTGTTTTATGCTTTGAGACTTGACTGCTTTATTCAGCTTGTTTCCTACCTCTGCTCTTGATTTCTGGACCAAGCACATCACCAGTGTTAATGAGTCTGAATTATTACATATTCCATTTTTCATTATAAGTTCTACCCTTAAAATCCCTTTGCTGCCCTTTCAAATTCAATCTGTGGAAAACTATATTTATTGAAAAATAGTAGTTATGCTCAAGAGATAATACGGACTCTCACTCCTGTGGTAGGCTGGATCTGTGGTACAAAGGCCTCCATACATGACTTTTTTTTTTTTTCCCAAACATGCTTTTTTTCCTATTCTCTTTTGCCAAACTGTTGGTACTCAAGTTTCAATGTAGGGCAAGATACATCTTTAATTTCCAAATATTTGATGGTGTTTCCATATCTTTACTGTGGTGTTTTGCAGCCTTTCATATTGACAGCTCACTGTTTTGTATAAATTAGCAGGGGAAACCTACATACTTTGGCAAGTCAGAGAAAGGTAAATTGTGTTTTGACAGTTGTACAGACTTTGAAAGATGATTTGGAACATGGTGAATTTTAATGAATGAGATGGTTAAGGCAGCTCATAGCTCAGCTGATTGCTTCAGATTCCATACCTGCAGCCCTGCATGTGCAACTTTATTAGTTTGCAGTTATCTGTTGTTTTAAAGTTGCCTCTGCAACTTTGAGTGCAGTGTGCAAATTGGGATTTTCTACTTCGGGAAGTAAAAGCAAGGCAATTCCAAATTTGCATATGTCACCCTAAAGTTGAATGAGTAACTTTGAATTTTTGTTTGATTTTGTGGTCTTTCCTGATTGTGAGTCTGAGTGCATATTGTGTGTATGTGCATATTGATTTTGAATGCAGGCACCAGAGTGAGACTCTTCTTTCTCTTCAGGTACACTATTTCTGTGGCAATTTCTATATTACTGATATTTTAAATTAAGTTGCATGCAGGGAAAAGTAGTTGACTAATGGGTGTGATACACCTCGTGAGAACGCAGTGTATGGCCATCCTACTGGTAACACTGTCTGCCACTTCTGTATTTTCCATATCTTACTGCTAGGAAAAAACCCCTTAATTTATTACTATTTTTTTATATACTTCCATAAAGAAACATTTCCATTTTTGGTCTACTTAATGAAGGAGACACGTTCTTTCCCACCAAAATAACTGCTCTGATATCCTCGTATCACGTCAGTATGCTTAGGTGATTGTGACAATAAGGGACAGCTTGTCAATCCTATTTGAAAATTTGAGTTTGAACATTGGCAATCATCTTTGCGGAGGTCCCAAAAGAAGCTGCTCAATTTTTTCTTCGCTAAATTTTCTTGTAGCCATGTTGCACAATGCGGGGTATTTGTGATTCGTAAAAATTAATATATAAGCCCATAATATGTGATTTGTAGTTAAAAAAGAAAAATTAGTCATATATTCTTCTCAGCCCCAAAGCAAAAAGTATTGCGTAGGCTGTTACTCCTAAATGAGGAAAATGCAGGCAGAGTGAAAATTAGACCAGCTCCCAATAGTTTGCTCATGCTTTTACCAACTTTTTTTTAGCATCTTTAAATTCTAAGTGTGAACATATTTTATTTAAGAATATGTGACAGAAGGCATAGGCTTTTCTTTCCGTTTTCTAGCAACCCACACTTTTCATATGCTTGTGGATATTAGTATGAAGTGTATTTTCCATAGTAGGAAAGTAATTCCCAGGGCTGTTTGAGGGAAGGAGTGGAGAAAGGATCTTGATTTATGTATTCCATTTTAGTTGAGTTACTGAGTTTTCCTTCTTGTTTGGCTAAAGTAGGTGTCCTTTTTTCAGTTCATCAAAGTATCTTTCATTTATCCCACAATGATCCAAAGGGTGTAATGCTTTGCAGTCGAAGTTACAAGTTAAAGCTGTTCATTGCCATGTTAACATTTTGCTTTGGTTCAGGAGCTCAGTTTTGGAGTGAAGTCAGGGCACTGGGAGTTGGCCTGTGTTGTGGGGAAAGCCTGAGAGCCCAATTTGAATTAATTTCAGATAACACCAAGTCAAAAGGCTTGCATCCAGAGTACTTTCAGCACTTCACTGCCCAGTCCCTGCTCCATCAAGAGGACATAGTGGAGCTGATCTGAAATAAAACTCCTGAAACATGCTGTGTGCCAAATGTTGAGCCCTTAATATCACCCGTGTTGCTCTACTCACCCCCTTCCAGTGGGCAGCGTGAGGAGATAACACAGGAGTAGCCAGGAGGCTGCCTAAGTGGCCTAGAAATGGAGTGAGAGGAGCAACATAGATTGAAATTTCTTCTCTAGCTTGAATGAACTCTCTGGAAAAGTTTTTTTTCTGGACTTTATGGAGATTTTTGTCAAGCTGTAACAGTGCCTCACTTGGAATACTCCTTTGGCTTTGAGTAACAATATTTAAATTAAACAAGACTTTTTTTTTTTTTATTTGAAATTACTGGATTGTGAGGTTTCTGGAGCCCTTCTCAGTGAATTTTGGCAGTTGCCAGCTGGCTTCTCTTCTGTGATGGTGGATATAATGTGTTTTACTTCTGACTTTTTAAAGTTCATTATTGAATTGAGTAGTTTAAAATTTAACACCATTGCTGCTACAGTAATGCAGATAAAACACAAAATATTCATTATTAATAACCACTTAAGCGTAGTTAGCATTTCTCTTGCTTTGATATCAGGTAAGACTGTCACGCAAAGCCTGCCTTCAGTGCATTCTTACATCAGCTGTTCCAAAGCCTTCTGGTTATGAGCTTTGCTTTATGTTGGTTTTGTGAGTCCAGATACCACTATAAACAAGTGTACTTCTGTTGGGCTCATGACCCCAGTCATAACTGCTGTGACCCTGCTTGGGGGTCACGACCCCTCCTTTGGGATTAGCTGCATTAGAACAATCTCCAGGAGCTGTCCTATGCTAATGCATCAGGGGGCAAATGCAAGTAACTGTCAAGAAAGCAGTGAAACAGATTAATCATGCAGAGGGCTGAAAAAAAATAGCAGTAGTTTCTGCATGTTCAGTATCTCAGACATAAATTCTGTTCCACTCCCCATGGATTATGTNGGAGCGGCTGAGGGCACTTGGGCTGTTCAGCCTGGAGGAGACCGAGGGGAGACCTCATTGCAGTTACAACTTCATTGTGAGGGGAAGAGCAGGGGCAGGCACTGATCTCTACTCGCTGATGACCAGAGATAGGACTTGAGGAAAGAAAGAGCGTGAAGCTGAGTCAGGGGAGGTTTGGGTTGGATATGAGGAAAAGGTTATTCACCTGGAGTGTGGCTGGGCACTGGAACAGGCTTCCCAGGGAAGTGTTCAGACCACCAAGCCTAATGGAGTTTGAGAAGCTTTTGGACCATGCTCTCAGGCACTGGGTGTAATTCTTGGGGTGTCCTGTGCAGGGCCAGGAGTTGGACTTCAATGATCCTGCTGGGTCCCTTCCAACTCAGGATATTCTATGATTCTATAAGGTGAAGTAGACTGTACTACTCCAAGAATTAGTATTTGCTTCAGGGCACTTGTAACCCAATGTGTATTCTAATTACATGTTCAGAAAGGCCGGCAGAATGAGGAACTGCACAATGGAGATGTTTTAAGCCATGGCTGTTTGTTCAACTGAAAATTCCCCTTCACAAATGTAGGGAATATATTTCTTTTCATGTGATACAACTACATCTTTAAACTGATCATCAGCATTAGTAGGTAAATAAAGCTGCATATTTATGTAGCACATGGAGAAGAACAAATAGCATACAGAATAATGTTAGGTTGATTATGCCATTACTTTGCTTGCTGCTACTCAGCTTGTTTCTTGACCCATTTTTAAAAGACTTGGCTGCTCGAATGGTTGCTATAAAATGAGAACTTCATCTTTTTCTTCTAGAAGTATGATAACAAAGTTTTCATGTGGCATAAAACACTTTTTACCTTCTGCATATTTATTAGAGACCATGAGCTAAAATGTCAAAGTAATGGGGCAGGAAGAGAGGCTATGTGCATGAGGAGGCAATATGAGGTGTCAATTTAAGGTGCTAAGTTTCTGAACTAAGGAACCCTTCAGCCTTATGTGAGGGTCTGGATGGGCCCATACCTTTGTATAATATAGGTCATAAGTGGGGACACTAAATTTTCAGTTCTGTTTCATCTCTTTTTCTCTTAGGATGAGTTAATTAAGACTTCTATCATTCAGGATTATAGATTTCTTTTTTTTATGTACACTAGGCACATCTTGAAAGGGTTCCGTGCAGATGCAAAGGTTAGAGCTGAGTAATGAGCAGAGCTGGGTCTGCCTGAACATGTTACGTTGCCATAGAGGTTTTGTGTCCCTTGCTGCAGATTTGGATCTGAATTTTTCACTTGGTGGGCAGAAATTGTATGGGGGGCATTTGTTTTATGCTTTGAGACTTGACTGCTTTATTCAGCTTGTTTCCTACCTCTGCTCTTGATTTCTGGACCAAGCACATCACCAGTGTTAATGAGTCTGAATTATTACATATTCCATTTTTCATTATAAGTTCTACCCTTAAAATCCCTTTGCTGCCCTTTCAAATTCAATCTGTGGAAAACTATATTTATTGAAAAATAGTAGTTATGCTCAAGAGATAATACGGACTCTCACTCCTGTGGTAGGCTGGATCTGTGGTACAAAGGCCTCCATACATGACTTTTTTTTTTTTTCCCAAAACATGTTTTTTTTCTTATCTTTTTTTGCCAAACTGTTGGTCCTCAATTTTCAATGTAGGGNTGTGTATGTGCATATTGATTTTGAATGCAGGCACCAGAGTGAGACTCTTCTTTCTCTTCAGGTACACTATTTCTGTGGCAATTTCTATATTACTGATATTTTAAATTAAGTTGCATGCAGGGAAAAGTAGTTGACTAATGGGTGTGATACACCTCGTGAGAACGCAGTGTATGGCCATCCTACTGGTAACACTGTCTGCCACTTCTGTATTTTCCATATCTTACTGCTAGGAAAAAACCCCTTAATTTATTACTATTTTTTTATATACTTCCATAAAGAAACATTTCCATTTTTGGTCTACTTAATGAAGGAGACACGTTCTTTCCCACCAAAATAACTGCTCTGATATCCTCGTATCACGTCAGTATGCTTAGGTGATTGTGACAATAAGGGACAGCTTGTCAATCCTATTTGAAAATTTGAGTTTGAACATTGGCAATCATCTTTGCGGAGGTCCCAAAAGAAGCTGCTCAATTTTTTCTTCGCTAAATTTTCTTGTAGCCATGTTGCACAATGCGGGGTATTTGTGATTCGTAAAAATTAATATATAAGCCCATAATATGTGATTTGTAGTTAAAAAAGAAAAATTAGTCATATATTCTTCTCAGCCCCAAAGCAAAAAGTATTGCGTAGGCTGTTACTCCTAAATGAGGAAAATGCAGGCAGAGTGAAAATTAGACCAGCTCCCAATAGTTTGCTCATGCTTTTACCAACTTTTTTTTAGCATCTTTAAATTCTAAGTGTGAACATATTTTATTTAAGAATATGTGACAGAAGGCATAGGCTTTTCTTTCCGTTTTCTAGCAACCCACACTTTTCATATGCTTGTGGATATTAGTATGAAGTGTATTTTCCATAGTAGGAAAGTAATTCCCAGGGCTGTTTGAGGGAAGGAGTGGAGAAAGGATCTTGATTTATGTATTCCATTTTAGTTGAGTTACTGAGTTTTCCTTCTTGTTTGGCTAAAGTAGGTGTCCTTTTTTCAGTTCATCAAAGTATCTTTCATTTATCCCACAATGATCCAAAGGGTGTAATGCTTTGCAGTCGAAGTTACAAGTTAAAGCTGTTCATTGCCATGTTAACATTTTGCTTTGGTTCAGGAGCTCAGTTTTGGAGTGAAGTCAGGGCACTGGGAGTTGGCCTGTGTTGTGGGGAAAGCCTGAGAGCCCAATTTGAATTAATTTCAGATAACACCAAGTCAAAAGGCTTGCATCCAGAGTACTTTCAGCACTTCACTGCCCAGTCCCTGCTCCATCAAGAGGACATAGTGGAGCTGATCTGAAATAAAACTCCTGAAACATGCTGTGTGCCAAATGTTGAGCCCTTAATATCACCCGTGTTGCTCTACTCACCCCCTTCCAGTGGGCAGCGTGAGGAGATAACACAGGAGTAGCCAGGAGGCTGCCTAAGTGGCCTAGAAATGGAGTGAGAGGAGCAACATAGATTGAAATTTCTTCTCTAGCTTGAATGAACTCTCTGGAAAAGTTTTTTTTCTGGACTTTATGGAGATTTTTGTCAAGCTGTAACAGTGCCTCACTTGGAATACTCCTTTGGCTTTGAGTAACAATATTTAAATTAAACAAGACTTTTTTTTTTTTTATTTGAAATTACTGGATTGTGAGGTTTCTGGAGCCCTTCTCAGTGAATTTTGGCAGTTGCCAGCTGGCTTCTCTTCTGTGATGGTGGATATAATGTGTTTTACTTCTGACTTTTTAAAGTTCATTATTGAATTGAGTAGTTTAAAATTTAACACCATTGCTGCTACAGTAATGCAGATAAAACACAAAATATTCATTATTAATAACCACTTAAGCGTAGTTAGCATTTCTCTTGCTTTGATATCAGGTAAGACTGTCACGCAAAGCCTGCCTTCAGTGCATTCTTACATCAGCTGTTCCAAAGCCTTCTGGTTATGAGCTTTGCTTTATGTTGGTTTTGTGAGTCCAGATACCACTATAAACAAGTGTACTTCTGTTGGGCTCATGACCCCAGTCATAACTGCTGTGACCCTGCTTGGGGGTCACGACCCCTCCTTTGGGATTAGCTGCATTAGAACAATCTCCAGGAGCTGTCCTATGCTAATGCATCAGGGGGCAAATGCAAGTAACTGTCAAGAAAGCAGTGAAACAGATTAATCATGCAGAGGGCTGAAAAAAAATAGCAGTAGTTTCTGCATGTTCAGTATCTCAGACATAAATTCTGTTCCACTCCCCATGGATTATGTACCTTTTGTTTAAAATACCAAGAACCCACACGTAGTAAACACATTTATGAAAATACATAAAAATCAACCAGCTATAATTTCATGCAAATGCTTTTTTTTTTTTCTTTGGAAAGTAAAATAAAGGTTTTAAAGTGAACATCATGTACACAAGCCATTTCCCCTCACTCTTGCCCAAATTCATTAGCCTTTCAAAGACAGGAATTCTGTCTCATGTTGAGAACTTGTATCAAAGTTCAGCCTGAAAAGACTTGTTTTATAATCCTTAGACTAATGATTTGGAATGAAGGTATCGATGGCACTGTCTCTTTAATGTCATGAGTGTAATTTTCCTCTTTTTGAAGGAATAAACTTGAGTCCATTGTTCCAGCATCTAACTTCTGCCATCATTTTCATACTACAGTAAAGATTCAGTAAGTACACCTTTTTTGGTTTGCGGGTGTAGTTTAGCCCTGTTCTGGATTAATTTATGCCATACATGCTCAGCCTTTTTTAAGTTAATGAAGCTTTGTTACTTGAGAGAGGTTACTGTGTCAGTGTCTAGGGAAAAACTGTTCATCTGAAACAGAAGAATTAATGCTGATCCAGGTTGGTGATGCTGCTTAAATTATTTCATATGCCTGTCTGCGTTAGTGGCAGTCCCAGGCAGGCTTTACCTTGGCTCTTAGAGATGTGGATGAAGGCCTATGCTTCCTTTTCCAGAGGTGCAGGAAACTCTGTTCAGCCACCCTCTCCCCCAAGACTGACAAAGCACTTTGGAGCTAAGGGCGAGGAGTGCACCTCCATCCTTGGTCATTACACTTAGCCTTGGGTACAGGAGGGTTGGCTGCCATCAGCACCACTCTTGAGTGAAGCAAAGTAACGCGTGAAACCCATCCCATGAAAGCTGAAGTGGCTTTGCAAGAGGCAGTTCAGGACAGTGCTGGGAGACTGTTTTCAAAGATTTTTGGGGCTACTGGTGGGTGAGAGACTGAATATAACCTGGCAATGTGCACGTGCATCAGTGTGACCAGCAGGGTGAAGGAGGGATTCTGCCTTTCTGCTCTGGTGAGACCCCACCTGCAGTGCTGCATCCAGCTCTGGGGTCCCAGCACAGGAAGGACATGGACCTGTCGGACTGAGTCCAGAGGAGGCCACCAAGAGGTGAGGGATCAGAGGGATGGAACACTTCTTGTACAAGGAGAGGCTGAGAGGCTTTGAATCATTCAGCCTGGAGAAGGGACGACATTGCGGTGACCTAATTGTGGCTTTCCAGTACCTGAAAGGAGGCTACAAAAGAGATGGAAAGGGACTTTACAAGAGTAGGTAGCAACAGGACAAGGAGGAATGGATTCAAGCTGTAAGAGAGTAGGTTTAGATTAGATATTAGGAAAAAATTCTTTACTGTGAAGATGGTGAGACACTGAAATATGTTGCCCAGAGAAGCTGTGGATATTCTGTCTCTGGAAGTGCTCAAGGCCAGGCTGGATGAGACTGAGCAACCTGGTCTAATTAAAGGTGTCCCTGCCCATGGTAGTGGTGTTGGAATCAGATGATCTTTAAGATCCCTTCCAACCCAAACCATTTTATGATTCCATGGTCTCTGACTGTATGCATGGATAGGATGGATGCAGGGCTAGTATCTTTTAACTCTTTTGAAGATCACCCCTGTTGATGTTGCATTGCTGTTGTTTCTATTCAGCTTCTCAAAATAATCAGTGATACTAGCATTCATTGAGGGTTTCCTTTGTGCTTATTACTCTGTCAAAGATACCATGCTCAGATGAGACATCTCCTTCATGCTTTTATAACTTGTTAGTCTTTTCCAAGCCAACTGCTGCATTGTGCATGCCTTTTTGTGTCTGTAGTCTCATCACAGAGATCCACTGACTGGCACTTGAGAATTGAGAGATTTTAACAGGTCCAAAACCATCAGGTTTATAGGACTCTAGAGTAGTTAAAATGTCTCCTAGGAAAAATATTAGCACTTCAGGGCTTCCAGTCTTGAGCATTACTAAGTGTCTGTTGCTCCATGCATGGGGCTTAGGATGCTATTTACTGGAATGTCTTCCTGGGTATTGAATGCTTTGTCTTGGTGCTTGCTTGTTCTATAACTGTCTGATTTCTTAACATGTTCTAATTTAAATTTGAATTTGTTTGCTAGACTGCCTTTGCAAACCTCTAATCATTTTCAGTGTTACCTGTTAAAATTAGAGGGCAGTTATAGCTGTGGGGGGGATAAAAATAACCTGTGTTATTATGATGCCTGTGTCCTGGTGTAATCCTGCTAATATAATTACTCTAGTGATACTGCAGTAAATACTTTGGCTGTCAAATGCAGCTGATCATGGTTAGAGGAGAGGGAACAATCCTGCTGAGATGCAGCACTAGCCTTACTGGCTTTGCCTTGGATTTATGACAAATGTTATCCTTGGAAGCATCATTATTATTTCTCTTCTTTCATCAAGCAGCAAATATTTAGTCAAATATTCTTTTATGCCTTGGCAAGTGTTTAACTCACAATTCTGTGCTCGGAGTAAAAGCTGTTTGCACCCAAAGCCTCCCTTCTGAGAGAGACCTGCTGAAGGGGCAAAAACTTTTCTCATGTAGGTCTCATAGGTACTTTAATACATAACTTCACTGGCTTGTAGGGGTAGGTGTCTTTGGTAGAAGCAAAACAGGAACTGGAGTAAATCAGTACATTGCACTAATAAGAAGTTAATGACATTAGTTTCTTCCAGTTCTGGAAGACTGTAAATGTTGCATCTTGGCACACTGAAATGCAATGCCCAGGTGTTGACAGGAAACCTCAGCATTCTGATTTTGGGAAGAAACTACATTATTTATTTATTTAATATTATCTACATAATTTGTAGGCTGTTGTTTTCATGGTGCACTAAGCTTCTGAGTAGACTTTTGGGAGTTTTAAAGATTGCAGCATTCTTGAAGATGTTTAAGAAACACTTTGCTTAGCCCAAGTTAGTTTGGTCTTCTGATAGGTGTTTGTGGTTGTTAGGTCTGCAAAGTAATTTAAATAGGTAGCCCTCCTCCTAAAAATTTTAAGACCTCTAAGGTTCCTCTGGCATTTGTATAGGCCTTCTGGAAGGGAAAAAATATACTGTCTAATTTTTTTTTTCAGTTTCTGGCAAATGATCTGCATTCGTGGTTATCGAAAGAGGTGCTGCTGATAGCCTAATGAAATACTGGGTAACATTCACAAGGAGAGTCAGAGAGTCTATCAAAACGAATTTTATCTGAGGCAATAATAACAACTTAGACAATTTCAGTCAATGGAACAAGGTGATAGTATGTGTTGATTACACTGCCTGCATGTGAATAGGGGGTTATTATTTTTTCTAAAGTAACAGCAGTTGAAAAAAAATAATGGTGTGTGTGGTTTAAAATATGGCAGTTATATTTAAAACTGCCTGTAGAATCTGTGGGCCTCTGTAAGTCTCTTCTGGCAGAGTTTTAAGAGGATGAAAAAATTACTTTATGGACTTAAGGTTCATATTCTGTCTTCTGAGAGCAATTAATGTCTGGAGAATGAGAAAGGAAGCACATGGCCTTTAATTTTGATAAAAACTTGTCCTTGTTTTAAGTAATGCTATTCGTGCAATTTTAGAGACCTGATGTAACTTGAGCTAGAGATAGGCATAAAACTTCTTCCTTTCTACCTTCAGTTGTCACAACAAAATAAAATGCTGTAGAGATACTAAAATAATAAAAAAAGATGGCGATAGATATTTTTCTTATATTTCCAAAAAAGCTAGAGATTCAAGTAAAAAATGTCTTTGAGCACTTTTTCTCTTCACTTTGAAAATATTTTAGGTTGTAAGACAAGGTCTAGTCTATGCCCAGTCACGGCAATTGCATTTGTGTGGTATTATGGGAAAAGGTATTGACTTCCCAGAATCTTAAAATTAAATATAACAGATAAGAGGCTCTGAGGATGGTCCATTGCACAGCTTTTGTTTTTCAGTCCCAGTTTTGTTTCTCTTTGCTCTGTTGCTGTGGGGGGTGTGAACTATGCATTTGTTGACTCTTGTTGCCTTTGGTGGTGACAGCTGCATTTTCCCAGGATTACCTGTGTGGCCCATGAATGTATTTAGAGCCAAACCTCTGGAAATCCCTGAGGGCAAAGAGTGGGATTCTTGAGCTAGTCTGAGAGAAAGTGGAGAATATGCTGCAGCTACTGACATGCTCTTTGTGGAGCTTCCTACTCTGTCAGTATTCACACGTGCACTGGAGCTTCTGCTGTTTTCACTCTGTCCCACACAATAGCAACCCCAATGGCACCTCATTTCCTGGCTGGAGCTGGAGACAGGAGAGACTTATAATTGTTGCCAGGACATTGTTAGCGTTGCCAGGAACTGTAATCAAATAAGGTTCAAAGTTTCATTCTGATGTGATGGATGCAGTACATGTGGCTTAGATTGAGGGGGAAGGTTGATTTTTGGGCTTGGTTTTCCAGATGTTTCTTCTGTTCTTATCAGTGTGGCTTCTCTTGTGCCAGTTCCTTTCCACGTGGACACAGATCTCTTGCTGTTCTGTTGACATTTTCGTGATGGGCTGGGTGTGCTCGCTAACAAGGAGAGATAAAGCTGGGTGGTGTGTGTTAGTATATTGCTACCAGATGTGACATCCAGCAGCTGCACAATAGCATCCAGAAATCTGAGGGTGGAGTAGAGTATCAAAGGCTCCTCCTTCCCTCTGCCCTTTCTCTGCAGAGCAGCAGCTGGCGGTGTTTGGTGTGCAGATGTGTTTTTCTTTCTTTTTTTTTTTTTTTCTAATTGGTTATTTCTTCCTCTGTTTTTGTTTTGTTTGTGCAGGTTTTTTTACATTGTTTCCCCATCTCCTCCACCCCCCCCCATCTGTTAATTTTGGAATATAGGATGGTTGACAGCTCTTCTCTGGTTTTATTCTTTCTCCAAATATCTTGTTAGATGCTGTGGTGTGTAGGTTAGGTTTTGTTTTTGCCTCCATTTGAGGTAACTAAGGTGTTGGGGTAGGAATAGAGTCACAAGAGTGAAAAATTAATGGAACAAGAGGGAAAAGGCTTGGAAAGGTTGATGTACCTGCAGCTCCAAGCTGTCATGTACTTGAAAGCACCAGAGGCCCTTACTTCTAACTGAACAAGATTTGTAATTGTCACCCAGAGAAATCTGGGCAAATGGCACTTTCTCAGGAACTCTTAAAACTTGATAAAAGCTTTGTCATCCTTATAGTAGCAGAGATCCTGAATTTCTTTTCCTAGACTAGAATAGCATGAATATGACTGGTCAAATTTAATCACAGTCCTGAAATCAGCTTATTTGTGTTAATGCTGTTTATGATGTAAATACAGAGCAGACAAGTAAGACACTGGGGTTTTATTTTTTGAGGCTTTTAGCTTGCAGAAGTTAGTAGTCAGTCCATTTCCTTCAATGAAAAGTCAATTTTCTGTTGATGATCTTGGTTTAGATAAAAGTATTGCAGCATTAGCAAAGGAATAGCCAAGCTTTTAATATAAAACTACTCAATTAGGTAAGAAAAAAATTTACTTTTCTGTTACAGCTCATTTGAATACTGTTGAATAATTATTGTGATTTGTAGGGGGACACACTAGCCCTTCTATAATAAGAAAAAATAATGCAAAGTTGGAATGTCCTTATTGCACAACTTATGCAATGTGCAGTGTGGTATCAAAGCAAGAATCTTAGCTGTAAGAGTTCATTCCATTGCAATGACAAAAGAAATGATAGTCACAGTTCTTCAATTAGCCATAGGGATGTCAGTCTGTGTTCAGTGATATGTATTCACAACTGGTTTGTCCACTTGGGTTTCTGTGTATTAACTCAAATGTAGTGTTTTGTTTTAGAATTTTTACATAGGATTGTTTTAAGGTAAATGTTAAATTGCTAAATTAACCGTACAACTGTTTTCTCTTCACTTTGTAATTTTCCCCACATTAAGCAGTACCAGCTCAGAAAATTGGGTAGCAAGTCTGTTCTAAGGTGATGTAGGCAAGTTTGGGTTTAAAAAAAAACATTAAAACACCCCAGAAATCAAGTGTCTGAACAAGAACTTAACTCTAGTCAGCAGTGACATCAGTGACGACTATGTGAAGAGTGCATTTCAGTATTTGTGCTACTCAGCTAAGCATTTTTTTCCTAACAAGTAATTACATATATTTAGTTGTAGCAGAGTGAATGTTGGTTTGGTGCATTCCTGTGTTAAATTAAAATAGTAACAAGTGATTTTTTTTGTATACTGTAGACTTCCATAGCCAGCGAAAGAACATTTTTCAGATGTGCTTAACAAGGTAGCAATGTCAACACACACTCTAAAAATGGGAAATGTATTGCGGAATTGAGTGTGGGGTTTTTTTTAAATGTACTAGTGGAAGTAACTTCCTAAATGGTTGTTGACTGTATACAGTAAGGGCTGTGAAGAGAATCAACAGTTAAGCATAATATTTTTGTGCTTTTCTCGTCAATGAAGTTGTCATCCTGCCCTAAGCTGACACAGTGGCTTGAGTGATGGGATTGTGCCTGGGAATGCCAACCAACTAATGTTGGTTTAGGAGCTGGTAGGTGCTGCTGGTTGTTATACCCCTCTCCCAGGGTCACTGTAGAGAGACCAGGGCTTGGGAATGCCTCTGAGCTGCTTCACTGTCCAGTGTCTTTAGCTTGAAGTGCAGCTGGTGTTGATGGACACATGCAGCTGCTTCCAGGGCTTGGCTTGCCGGTCTGGCAAGTAGTAACAGGCAAGAATGGAGGAGGAGGGTGGGAGAGTTATTAAAGCCTAACCCACTGCAGCTGTTTAAGTGAGTGCATGTCAAAAGCTCTTAAAGTTAAAAATGGGAGCCACTGCAGTGGGTGGTGGGCTGGTGATTTTCCCACACCTCTTGCCCTACAGTCATCAGGAGGAATGGTCTCTGTATGGAGTGCTTCCTTGGAGCAAAGCTGAGGCCTGAAGTATGTGATGTTCCCTGTAGTTGTTCTGTCACTTCTTTGTCACCAGTGACCACAGTCAGGGCTGAATATTTAATGGGTGACCAGAGGGAGCTAAAGCAGATAGAGCAAAGCTCATTTAGAAAGTGGGATTATAAATGCTCCTCAGCCTGCTCCTAGATTCCTTGTGCGGTCACAAATTGTTAGACAGTTATGCCAGAGGCAGAAAGAACAGTTTTGTGGTTAAGGCACAGTGCTATAAACTTCCTGTTTGTCTTCACCCCCTGTTCTTCTGTGTCCCCTTATGGAGCAGAGGTGATCATGCCTTTCCCATTCCTAGCCTGTTTTGCCAGCTCTCTGGGGCAGGGAATGTTGTGTGCCCTGTCGGTCATACGACAGGGCTCTTGTGAACACTCTGTGTTGTATTCCCCCCTGACACCGTGGAGCAAAAGTGTACTGTCCAGCCAGATGGAGAGCCTGGTAAGGAGAGTGTGTAAGAAAGGAAGTGTCACCTGCAGAAACACTTGCAGCCTGGGAAGCAAGCATTGCATGTGTGGTGACAGCTGTGAAACTGCCAGTTACAGCAATGGGATGAGACAGTGTGCAGGACTGTGGTGTGGAGAATGGATGCAGGACAGGGAGCAAAGGGAGGATTGAGGGAGTTTCACTGCAAGTGAAGGAGCAGCTTGAATGTATGGAGTTCTTCTGTGGAACAGATGACAGGCAGGTAGGGAGCTTGAGGGTCATGACCTGTCATAGGTGTGTAAAAGGGGTGTCATGCTGGGAGTTTTTTACAGATCACCTGATGGTAAGAAGGAAACAGAACCAAGTCTCTGGAAAATTTGAGGAAGTCTCTGTCCCACAGCCTTGTGGTTCCTTTGAGTGACTTGAAGGTCTTTGACATCTGCTGGAAGAGTGATATGGTCGGATACAAATTAGCGAGGGTTTTTTTTTTTGAGGGTATCAGGTTTAACTTCTTGATACAGGCCTTGGAAGGGTCAAACAGATGTGATATCTGATTGCCTCTGCTATTCACAAAGTAGGCAGATGTGATTGAGAGAGTGATAATGGCAGCCTTGGCTGTAGCCACCATGAAATAGAGGAGTTCAAGGTCATTAGGGGCATGAGAAACACAAGGGAGCAGAGTTACAGACTCAGGGCTTCAGGAAGGCAGGATTCAGCTTATTCAGGCAATTGGTACCAGGATACACTGAAGCTTTAAAATACATAAGAGTTCATGAAAGCCAGACAGGTCTTGAAGGACAATCCCTTCGAAGTGCAGGAGCAGTCTTTACTTAGAAAAAAAAGGTATTGCAAGACCAATGCAAAAAGGAGGAGGCAGTAAAAGAGGAACTTAGAAACATTGTCCAAGGGCTGGGGTTACAAAAGCTCAGCTGGTGTTGGTGTGTACAAGTGGTAAAAAGGGCTGCAGAAGAGTTTCTACCACTTACACTCACAGGAAAGTTTGAATGAGGAAAGTGTGCATCTGCTGCTGAGTGGGACAGGTAGCAGTGGGCACAGGTAAGGCTGAGGTACTTGTGCCTTGTGCACTTCAGTTTTCATCAATGAGATCTCACAGGCCTCTGTACTTAGTGAAGGAGTTCAGGGAGGCCAAGAAATGTGTCTTGGGCCAAGGAGTGTCATGGATTTCTTGAGTGCTCAGCAAGCCCAAGGAGACTGTGCCATCTCTTGAGGTTTTCAAGATCCAGCTGGATAAAGACCTGAGCAAACTGATCCAACAGCTGACTCTGCTTTCAGCAGGAGGCTGAACCTAATCTCTGAAGGCTCCTTCTAGCATGAACAGGTCTGTGGTCCAGAATAATGTGCATTGGGAGGGTTGTCCTCAACCATTTTGAATTTTGATGTGTGTGTTGTAACTCTAGATGTAGAAGATAAAATGCTTTAGCTCTTTGTGTCGGAGGAAGCTAATTTTATAACATGTCAGGGTGTGTATCCTTCCCTTGCAGTGTCTGTGCCATAGTGTGTGAAGTAAAGCATAGTTGTAGTAATCTATTCTTCAGGGGAGTGTGCACCCTGGTTTCTTGAGAGGTATGGTCAGTTCAGTGGGAGGCTGTTCTGTGTAGTCGCCTCAGAGTCCAGAAGCCAGTAGGATGCTGAGGATGGCTCCATGTGGAGCCTCTCCACTTGTGCTTATGACCACTTGTCAATAAAAGATTGCTTGAAGCTGCCAGCAGCAGTTATCCTGCACAAATCTCGTCTGATGGGGCCAGTCCCAGTGTGAGGAGGGGAGTGCTGCCCCCCTGCAGTCTCCTTTGAGTTTCACCTGTGTGGTGCTGTAGTCATCTTCCTTCTTCTGCTGAACTTTTGTTCCCCTGTATTGCTGAGAAGCTTCTGACTTGATGGACCATGCTTCAGTGATGAATGGGGTTGGTACTGATAGTTTGCTTGTAAAATGCTTTGGGAGTCTTCCCAGTGAGAGGCTCTGTATAGGGAAGTGAGAAGCTGAAGTGTGAATCACTGTTATGCCTTCTCTTGCCAAGCTTCCCAGGGGAAGGCTGAGGCCATGGGGGCTTAAATTCCAAGTTGTTCTGTTTTTTCTCAATGGGCTTGTGAAGAAGTTTTGCTATGTTTTGTGTGAGTAACTATGAAGAAGTTACACGTATCAGGCTAGTTAATGAACTGTCCTAATTAGAAGATAGTGTCTAGAAACGACTTTTAAATTGCAGGACCTTTAAAGACCTTTTGTAGAATTGTGTATTAATGAGGAACTCTCCCACCCACCAAGGGAAGGATGGAAGAGGGAGAATGGGGTCAGTTCTCCTTTGGGACTACAGCATTCTTGCCTATATGCAGTCTGCAATGAAAAACTTAATTTTGGGTGTATTTTCCTTGTGTCAACTCTTTCTTCCCATTCTGAATTGTTGACTAATTTTTTTTGAATGTTGTTCAGCTGTCTGTGGTGCTAATTCTGTCACTGTTTCCTGAAAAATTTGAAAGCATTGTATTTGTTAATATATTTTTAAATGTTTCTTTCCTTCATGCGTGTAATTATAGTCTTGGGAATTTTCTTCTAGCATTCTGCAAGTGTCTTTAATATTTGTTTTATTCTTAAAAAATTCAGAACGGATGTATTTCCTGGTTTTGAAGTATGTAATAGGAAGAAACGAATCACAGTTTCCCCATCTCAGTGATAGCCTGAGGCAGGATGTGTGGCATACAACAGACTTTCACCAGGAGGAGGAAATTAACTGGCTACAAATTAGGGAAAGTTCACGAGAAGTCATTACTCTTCATTTCTTTCTAAGTGAAGCTTTGAATCTCTAGGCAAAAGACAAATTACATAGTAAATGGAGTCCCCCTGCATATGAATGTGCAGTGTTTAGATATCTGTGTTGACTGTGACCGTGGTAAGGTTATGCAGATTCATATATTGACTGTGTTATCATTGAGCACTGTCTCTTCTCCTTCCCTTTTTTTTAGGGAATGGTGTTTTAATGCTATTAAATGAAGTACTGATGAATGTTTTCATGGCCAGATTCTGCTTGTTTCCAAGTGGTGTATGGTGGGAGTGTACATAATTTACCCAGATATGTCTGTCAGCTTTTTTGTCCTTATTCTTTTCAGTGCCTGGAAAAGAGAGATAAAGCAGCTTATCTTCTTTGAGACCTGTGCTGCATTCAAAGCAGCTTCAGAAAAGAAAACGAACCTTCACCAATTTTTCTAAAGTTAATATAGACTAATAACAAAAAAAACATGGTCAGAAGAGTTACTGCTAATAAGGCTTGAAATTTGCAGTACTCTGAAGAATCTGCAGGCCAGTGGAGGGAGGGAAAAGGTGAAACCTCTAGAATGACCTAGTACTTTGGAAAAAAAAAAGCTTTCTTTTTTATGTAAACTTTGGTTGCAACATTTCTTTTGCCTAGTTTAAATTATTAAAAAAGTCTACTTTGGCTGTTATTTTTCCTCATTGGGGACACCTCCCCTTCCCCTTCGAACCCTTTGGAGTTTAGTATAGCATTGAATTCAGTGTAGTGTTTCAGCATAGTAATGCTTACCATAACAGTGCTGTTCTTTTTAAATTTATGCTAGTTCATAGTCAGTAACGCAGAATTTATCCATGGGATGCTACAGGTAGAGATAATTAGCTTAGCTTGAAGGCATTATTCTCTGTTGCACTACATTTGTTTTGACAGGTGACATATGCAAAAGAGCTCTTCAAATGTAGGAGATTCATATTTTAAAAATTGCTTTTATCCACTTCCTGGCTGCATGTTTTTTCCCTACTTCTTATTCAAATTCCATTTAGGGTATGTTTTATGATGCCTTCATCCTTTTTTGCAACTTTCTGTGCCTAATTCCTCACTTGTAAAAATGTACCAATATTTCCTCTTCCTTCCTTTGTATATTTCCTCCATTTTGCTGTGCTGCTTATTTTTGTATTGA
Source organism: Promerops cafer (assembly GCA_013398275.1). Classification (NCBI taxonomy): domain Eukaryota; kingdom Metazoa; phylum Chordata; class Aves; order Passeriformes; family Nectariniidae; genus Promerops; species Promerops cafer. Next base: position 165,263 of record VZSE01010635.1, on the reverse strand, counting down.
CAATCCAAAGTTGCTCCCCGGATTAGAATTTTTGTTGCTTATTACCTGAATAAAAAATGGGTGCTGTTGTGATGGTTGAATGATAGTTGAATATTAATTCCAGTATTTTTCCAAAAGCGGCAGGATTCCATCAAAGATCCGTGAAGGAGGGTTTTGCACTGAGAATAGATTCCTGAACCATTCAATTTTAATGATAGTAAAGTGATGGTATACAAATCTTAATATGTATATGGTTTGCTAAATTTTTGTGCTGTCCTGTTAGTAGTATTAGGAAAAAGGCCATATTGCTGTGTCTTGGTTTGAAAAGACAGGTGTCTGCTAAGGAAGGCAGGAGCCTATCTTGAAATGGAAAATGTAAACCCCCTCCCTCTGCATTATTATGATTTTGAAATTAAGGGCCTCTCAGGCAAAGATATGGGAGTGGGAATAACAGTTCTTTATTAGGAAAATAAAGATAAAAATGCAGTAATACAAAACAATGCTGACAGAGTTGGAATATGACCCGACACTCTGTTGGTGAGAGTGTTGGCAGCAGTCCAATTAAATGGTGGCTGCAATCCTCCTGGAGTGGCAGATGTGGTTTTGGTGAAGCAGTGATCCTGTAGAAGGGTGTAGTTTTCCTCTGAAGGTCCAGTGGTAGTGTAGATGGGCCGGCCTTCCTCTGGGAAATCCAGTGGGAAAAGGCTGTCTGTGGTGTTCTAAATGTCAGGTTATATCCAGGTAGGAATGCTTGGCTCCTCCCCCTGGGTGGAGCATCTCACAATGGCATGATGTGATTTTATCAGTCATACAGTGAGACTCAGTGGCCCATTAACAGAAGATATCTCTCCGGAGGGCGGATGGGTCCTGGAAGAGATAAAGAAAACTGCCCCACCTGGTTTTAACAGGTGGCCCAATTAACAGAAGATAACTGCCCCACCTCTAACAGATGGCAATAGAATACAAACCCTAGCCATGTCTTGCATTGCACCCTAAGACATACTGGTGACATATGGTCTGTAGAAATGTCTATATGAAGAGTAGACGATTCCATGGAGATCTTACTCAAGGTGAGCGGAAGTATTTTTAGCAGTAATACTTCTGTTTGAGGCTCTTGTTTCATTTGCCCTGTGTTTAGCATACACACAAGTGAGAGGAGGTTGGCTTCTTGAGGTTGTGTTCCTCCTCTGCCATGTATCCTCAGGTGTAAACTCCTGACATCTCCATGGGAAATCCTGGAGAGCAGTTGGGAATGCCCAGAGGAAGCCAGCTGATGCTCCTATTGATTTGCTTCCCAATACCTGGCTCCTTTAAAAGTGAAGTGTGCCTGATAAACGTGAGAAAGAATTCATTCCTGTAGCCATGTTGTCAGCTGGAAGGAGCATTAGAAGAGTAAAATTTCAACAAATCTCTCGCTTGCAGAATTTGGCCTGTCAAAGCTTATAAATGAAGGAACATTTGGCACAGGGAAAGCTGTTGCCAAATTCACATCAAATTATTTCAGTCTGAGGGACTGTAATGTATACAATTATCTCAACTGAAATTATAGGCTGTTTTGGTCTTGATTTTGTGATTTTTTTTTTTTTTTTTTGAGGGAGGTGGTGATGGTGTAAATTATTATAGTAAAATTATGCAATCAAAATTCATAATTTGCATACTCTTACTGCTTGATGAAACAGGACTTGTTAATGAAAAGCCTGAATTGTTAAAAGAAGTGTGGGTTTTTGTACGTACACACACATTAAAAGAGTTAATATATTTTTGGTTTTTTTAAAAATTGAGAACAGGATGCTTGTGTTCATTGATTTCCAGCCTTTGCTGTCTAACAGGCTACTGATGGAACAAGTGACACACTGAGTAATATGACACCAGTGCATGCATGCCTTCATTTTTAACTCTTTTAACATCCTGTGTCCCAACACAATGTTAGGATCTCATATGAGGCTTATTTCCTACCACATGTGGGTTGGTCATCACAGTGCTCGGGTGTGAAGTGGATGTAAAGCTGCCGGGGTGCCAGTTTTACATTTAGGCCAGACACGCAGTGAGGTACATGTCGCAAGGGCTTTGTTCCTTCCCTCATATTGGTTTTATTAGTTTATCTATTTTGACTTTTAACTATCATGGCATTAAAAGCCATAAGCAGTTTGATAGTGGAAACCATGTTGTTGTCTTCGTAGGGAATGTTCTGACCTGATAAACCATATTGTTTTTCCCTGGCTGTTTAATCCTGGGTGCTGTTCTATAAAGTGGCATAATACAAAAGCGCGCTGTTCTGATGTATTCTGTGGGTCTGATGTCCCTCAGGGAGGGGAGGACTGTGGACTTGAGAAGCTGATGTGGCATCTGTGAGCCACAAGTGGCCCATGGAACACACTTAGCATTTCTCCTTCTCAGTGGAATGTGATTTGTGGGTTTTTTGGGTGGTTTTTTTTTTTGTTTTGTTTTGTTTTTGTTTTGGTGGGGTTTTTTGTTGTTTTTGTTGTTTTGAATTGTTTCTTTAAATTTATTTGGTATTGTTTTGGGATTGTTTTTAGTGAGAATTATTCAAGTTGCTGCTGTATTTTTCCTGGAACTCCAGGTGTGGCCTGACAGCATGTGTTGAATGGTTTAACATCTTGCCACTGGTGAGATTCTATTTTATCCCCTTCTACTCCTGGCCACAGGCTCCCACAGTTTCCCTTTGCCTGGGGCTACTCATGCTCTCTCCTGGCCACCTTGTGGTGTGAAATGTGTGAAAAAGCAAGAACAGAAGTCTTCTTGGTGTGGTGTGGAAGTTCATGGCGAAAGTACATGTGTCCATGGGCTTCCAGGCACAGTAGGTGGCAGGCATGTGGGACACACCAGGCCTTTTAATTCTGCCAAGCTTCATTTGAGGTGCACAGGCCCACCCTTTGGGAATTTCTAAAGTGTTTTTCCAGTGCCTTGGCTGAAGAAACTCATGCAAAGCATTCAAGCAATCCTGTGAATCAGACAGAGAATTTGACCATAGCCTTTCCTGGGATCTGGAGGTGAATAATCAACAGCTAAACTCTCTTGAAATGTTTTTCTTTGATAAGAGCATGAGCTCAGCTTGGCAGAGATGTTGAACAGACACAGAGGGTATTTCTAGTGGGATGGCTGTGAAATGAGGAAGGTTGTCTGGACGCAAATACACAAGTGACAGAGGTCAAAACCTGACACATCCTGCACTCTATTTGTTTTGTATTCATAGCATGTAGCACTGACTGGCTGTTTCAGGCCACACTAATTTTTTTTTTTTCTTCCTCTGAGATAGCTCACAGCTTCTGGTATTACTGTACACTGCAGCCATTTGCCAGTAATTTGTGCAGAGGGATGTCATCATCCTGTGTTCTGTGCCACAGTGCTGTTCTCCAGGGCTCAGTATTGGGGCCAGTCCTGTTTAATGTCTTTAATGTCCCCTCTTGACAAGGGGACTGAGGGTACCCTTAGCCAGTTTGCAGATGGCAACAAGCTGGACAGGAATGTTGATCTTGGCGGGTAGGAAAGCTCTTCTGAGGAATCTGGAGAGGCTGGATTGATGACTCAAGGCCAGTTGTATGAGGCTCAGTAAGGTGAAGTGCTGAGTCCTGCACTTGGTTCAGAAGAGGCCCTTGCAGCACTAAAGGCTGAGGGAATGTGGCTGGAGAGGTGCCCAGCAGAAAAGGACCTGGGGGTGCTGGTCAGTAGCTGCTGAACATGAGCCAGAAGTGCCCCGGTGGCCAAGCAGGCCAATGGCATCCCGGCCTGTATCAGGAACAGTGTGGTCAACAGAAGTACTCCCTACTATGTCCCCCTGTACTTGGCAGGGGTGAGGCCACACCTTGAATTATGTATTTCGTTTTGGGCCACTCACTTCAAGAAAGACATTGAAGAGCTGGAGCTGTCAGAGAAGGGCAACAGAGCTAGTGAAGGGTCTGAATCACAAATTATATGATGAACAGCTGAGGGAGCTGGGTTTGTTTAACCTGGAGAAAAGGAGGGTCAGGTGGAACTCATCACTCTCTTCAACTACCTGAAAAAAGGTTGTAGGGAGGTGGGGATTGGTCTCTTCTCCCAAGGAACAAGTGACAGGACAAGAGGAAATGGCCTCAAGTTGTGCCAGGTGAGGTTTAGATTGGATATTGGGAAAAAATTCTTCATAGAAAGGGTAATCACATTTGGACCAGACTGCCCAGGGTAGTGTTTGAGTCACCACCCCTGGAGGTATTTAAACATGTATAGATGTGGCACCTGGGGACATGGTTTAATGGGGAACTTGGCAGTGTTAGGTTAGCACTTGTATTTGATAATCTTAAATGTCCTTTCCAACCTAAAGGATTGTATGATTCTATAAAGATTTAGAGAAATAAGAATAAGAGAAGAAATGAGTGTGTCCAATTAAACCAAGAAAACAGTCCTTTTCCTCTATGGCATTATGGAAAAGTAAAAAGATCTTGCAACCTTCAGGTTTTTTTTTTTTAATCTGTTACATAAAGACCTGCTTACTCAATGTTTTTTGCCTTTCCTCCCAGGGTTTAGCAGCCCTGTCAGGCTTTCTGGCTGTGTGTCAGAATAGTGGCTTGTAGACACAAATGGTATCAGGCTTTACAGGTGCAGGAGACACAGTAGCGTTAATGCAACGCAGTTGTAAACACCAACAGGGCTTTATCTGTGTCTCCTTTTAATGATTTTTCTTGAATATGGCTTGCTTTAAAATAGCAGTTCAGGTCCCCTGTGTGAGTCTTGACACTGGTGCTCAGCTGAAGAAATATATTACCTTTCAATAGCAAGGGCTTTGAGGAGAGAGTAAAATGCTGGCAGAATAAATAAGTAAATAGTGAAGAAAACAAACAAACCCCCCTTTCACATCGTGAAAGATGCAACCCAGGAAAAAGCAGGTTTAAAGGATGGGTAGGAGGGAAAAACCAAGCCAGTTTAAATGTGTGGCTTTGATTTGATGCATTGCTTCCTTTCCCTCCTCCCACTATGACTTCTTGTCTTTCAACATTAACCTCCAGTCTCAGCGTAGTGAATGTTGTGCTCCCTAAGTCCCGCTCCTGCCCTTGCTCTCCTGCTGATGCCCCTGCTGAGCTCAGTGCTGACAGCTGGGGAAAATTCAGTGTGATTTGGAGTTGGGAAGTGCTGTATCAGCACATGGGAGATTAAGGTTTTTAGTAGATTTTTTTTTTCTTGCTTGTAGAGGGGAATTAGTGAGCTCCCAAATTCACTGGATTTATTGGAAATCTGTGCCTGCTGAATGTATTTGTTCCCCCATGTTGCTGGCTGTACTCTTGACAGGTGCTGAGAGGAGATTTATAGAAACAGCAAATATTTGCTAGAGTGGCTGAAATATCTGAGGATTATTTAGATGTGACTGTTTATCATCATGTCTCTTAGTTCTAGTTCAACAATTTAAATGCATAGGCTTGAGTCTTTGGAAATTTTTAATCTACTTCTCTGTTGGATTTTATACAGGTTTCATGACTAAATCCTACTACCAATGGACTAGTACAGAGCTGATACACAGACTTTGAGACTAACGTTTTTTCTGGTTTTTGGTTTTGATGAAGTAATACTACAGGGAGAGCAGAACATGTCTATGGAAAGGTGCTGCTCCTCACAGTAGAAAAACTTGGGTCGTGTTCCTCTAACTCAAAGGAATCCTGGAAAAACTGAAGAAGATTTTCTGTATTAGTTCCTCTGTTCATATTTCTTCAGGACCGCTTTTTGCAGAATTTAATTTTTTTGTTAAATATTTCTCTAGATAAGTTGTACACCACTGGTTTTTAGAGGAGATACAAGAGGATAAAAAAATGAAAAAATAAAAAAAAACTCCTTCCAGATGTTCAGGACCAAAATTTTAGAAGGAAACAATAAAAGCAAATCATTAACCTTCCTTCAAGTTTCCAGTGAAATACATAGAAATCAATATCAGTTTTGCAGTTACTTGAGATGCTGAAAAATATGTGCTGTTGTGCACTGAGCCTAGAAGAAAAGTTCAGAACTGGTGCCCTGTATGGAAAATTCCAGGTCTATGGTTATTCTTATCTCTTCACAAGTTCTCCTACCTTCATCACTTTGCCTGAGCTTAATTTTGACTGTTCAGGGAAGTAACTAATTGCTGAGGTAGCAAGGTCCAGAACTGGTAAAACCATCTTTGCAATTTGCCCATAGTACTCAGCAGAGCACCGAGGCTGTTTGTGGCTCTGTGCCACCTGTCCTTGTGTTTCTGAGCACAAGAACAGCTGCTTTTGCAGCTGCTTGGTCTATCTTGCACCCCTGGCAGAGCTAGAGTTTATCAGAACCAAGTAGCTGAACTTTGTTTGGTTAAGATGGTACCCTCTGGATCATAGGAAATTATTAGGCAGAGAAATGACAAGTCTACTGATTTGTGTTGCATTTTCTTCTCCCACCCCACAAGTTTTCCACCTACAGGTGCACTGCTCAGAACATTGTCCTGTGTAGTGCTTCAAAAGCAGAAGCCTTTGTTATGTCTTTCCAGTTCTTCCTCGGTGAAGAGGCTAAGCTGATTTTGCTTCCTTATAAGCCTTGACACAGTTGTCAGCTCCTGCCATTTGGTATTGCATTAACGTGCTCCATCTGGGGCTGCTTACCATGATTTCCACAGGAGCTGATGCTACTGTAAAATGTTACATGTGTATGTGTGTTTTTATTTTTTTGTAGTTTTTTTTTGTTTGTTTAATTTTTTTTTTACTGTCTACTTCTGAGAGCCATTCAAGATAGATTTTGAAATTGTTCTCCCTTTCCTTTGCTGCTCTTACTGCAAGATGGTTTCAGTGTTCGAGAGCCCATTTCAGCTGGGGGTATTATGGCTTTGTGGATGTCACATCCTTGAATTTACTTTTTTTTCCCTTTAGGCTTGGGGAGAACAGATATTTATTGACCTTCATGGCCTGTTTCAAAGCCTGGAGGGAGTGGAGTGTGTCTGAGGCTTTGAGTTTCTGGGAGCACCAGTAACACTGGTTCAGTTGATGCATGGATGTGTCTTTGCAGTAATTTTTATTTGTACACCTTGGCAGCTATGCTCCAGGCCCTGAAGGAACAAAGCTCTGTAGATGACTGTCCTTCAAAATATTTTTGATTGACTGATTGCTAAGTTATTATTCTAGGAAGACCTGAAAATATCAGATCCAATAAGAAAACAACAGAATGAGATACGATTTAATGAGAAATCACAAACCTGGAGAGTTGACTGACACCCACAGCAGCATGGGACTTTAATGTCAGTTTTGTATTCTCATAAAAGCATTTAAATGCATTAAAGAAATGAGACGTATTCTTGTTTTCAATTAGGATATTGCATTTCTCCTGCTTCCATATATCTTCAAGTTCAGCTACAGTTTGCATTTAAATACTTGGAAAGTTTGAGTTACCATACATATTGAATATGCAAATGTATCTCTCTATTTTGGGGCCTGTTGACCTGACCAAACTAGCACTGGCAAAAGTACTCTTCTTTTGCCAAAAATGATATTCCATGCTGACTTTTGCCAGTGGGCAGTCAGATTTGTATTGTGTTCTGTGTCATGTCTTGTTGGGTAAGGATTACAGAAATGGTTTGGCTGGTAACAAAGAACTGTTGCTAACAATAATTCACATCACCAATACCATCAGCCCTCCCCCCCCCCTCCCAGTATATATATGTGCATATTTAGAGAGCTTAGTAAAGCAAAAGTTTTCTATGGAATGTGTTTTTGTAGATGGGTGGGGGGATAGGTAGAGGATGAAATGAGTATGGTTCTAAATCTGCTTTGTCTACCACACTATTATGCTTTGGGTATGAAGGGAGTGAATTGTGAAGAGAAATACTATGGGTACTGCAACTATAACAAAATAGAGAGAAAAGTAGAAAAAGCTATTGCTCCAAAGGGGCTACTAGTGCATCTTTATTTCCCTTGTTTCACAGTGCACTGTGAAGAAGAGACATTATAAGTTATGTTTATGGAAAAATCTATCTAGAGTAATTTTCTCTGGGCCCCGTGGCCTCATGCTTGGCAGGAAACGCGTGGGAGAAGATGCAGGAGATTGCTTTGCTCGGAGGAGTAGCCAGAGCCCACTGCGAGCATCAGAAATACTCTGGCAGTCGCCACGCTGAGCCTGTGACCTGTTGAGGCTTTCAGCTCGACTGCCTCGGCCTGTGTCGTTTGTGTGATGACAGAAATGGCCAGGCAGTGGTTGTCTTTCACCTTTCCTCTCTGCTTCTGAAATTGTCTGTGTCATTTACAGCACTTTAGTCTGCTTCACTTAGCTCTGTGGGAGACTTCAGTCCAGTGCAACTGGACTTCCCTTTCTCTTCACCCCATGAGAGAAAAGGTGCATCTAGAGTAATTGCTCTAGTTGAGTTGGTAAGCTGTGTAGATGTAAATCTAAATTAGTCTGGGCTGGGAGCAGCTGAGGAGGGGATCCCTCCCACCCAGTCGTGCTGTCCCTGTGCCTGGCTGCCAGCACTCCCAAATCAGTCAGCAGCCACAGTGAAATTCTAGAAGTCATCCTCGTACGCGTGGCAAACTCATTTTGGGTTGCCTGGGCAGAGTTCCCTTTGGCTGAGCTTCTGTCCTCTTTTACAGTTTCAACACTTCATAGCCCTGAGACGTTGTCTTCTTCCTAATTAATCTTTTCATGCTTTGTAGAGTCTGGACTTCCTCTCAATATCCTGTTTGAAGTGTTTATTCATCCAGGCAAGCTTCCAATCTTTTCTTACCATTTTTTCCCTTCCTGCTTGGAATGGGAGTGTGAATAACATTTGCCTTTTTCAAGTGAGATATTTCTGTGTTTGAGATGAAGTGTTTGAGTACAGCCTCAGTAATTTCCTTGGTTTCTCAAAATTTACCGTTCTGAGATCCTAAAGTCTGCATAGCATTTACTTTTGTCTATTTGATCCTTCTCACTAAACTGACATATGCAGCAACTTTTAACAGTCAGGTTTTCTATCCAGTCTTTGCTTTTCACTAAAGCAGTGGCTAGAATAGATTTATCTCATTTTTTTCTTGTTTATGAAGATAGTCTCCTGAATAATAGGGGGGAAACAGCTCTCAAACTTTTTTTTTTTTGGGCAACATTTATCAAACAAGGTAAAAGAAACAGCATATTGTAGTGTCAGAAAGGGAAAAAGAATTTGTTCCATGTAGAAGTTGTCATTGGTGAAATTCTGTTTGTATGTATCCACTGACCTTACTAGTTGCAGCAGGCTTGGAGTCATTCAGTATTAAAAGACTCTACAGGTTAGCCAAGACCTCTGTGGCCTTTTGGTACATTATAGGGATCTTCCAAACAGTCTTCACCAGGCTTTTGCACTCAGAGCTGATAGCCTGCCTGAGGAGTAACGAAAACCCTTGGCAATTGCTAGGCTGAAGAGTCAGAGCAAAAAGAGGCAAGAAACTCTGTGACAGAGATAGAACCTGTGGAATAGGTACTCACCAGGAAAGCACAAAAACTACCTTTTTCTCATGTGTGTGAGAGTTATCCATGCCTTAAATAAGTGCATTATTTTTTAGGAAAGCAAATATCCTATATTATTTAACCTAGTAATTTTAGGGCTAAGCTTGATACACTGACACCACTGGAAATAGGATGCACGTGGCTTGCATCTGGGACATAGTGGCTTGTAAATAAAACCATGACCAAGAGCTGTGCCAACTTTTTCCCATTGTCTGTTTTTTTTTCACTGTGTATTCAGTCCAACCTGAGTGCACATCTCCTCAGTGAAGATGTCTGCTCTGTGCCAATTATGCAGATTTATCTAAGCATAATAAAAGAGCACAATAAAAGTACTGTGTAAAATCAGTAAGAGGAGTAGTATTAAGTGCACAAAGCTGAAAATGCAAGAAGTTTGAAAGTTTAGAAATTTGACCCACAACATGCACTAGAAATGTCTTTGTGTGGGTTTTGTCCTCTTGCTTTCATTGGAGATATAGAATGCCTGTGTGGAAAACCTCCCTTGCATTTCGCATTTTATTCCTTTCCATTACTGAAATAAATCCAAGTTCTCATAGTTCACATGAAATGGATGCAGTCCAGGGAGATCATTGCCCTGTTCTCATTATTAATCTAGAAGGTTTCATACTTGCAGCGTGTCGCTGTGCTGTGAAGAATACAGAGAGGGCAGAGGCGTCTGCCTGGGGGCTGGGGGAGAGGTGGAATTCCTCCCCCAGTACCCAGCAGCCTCTTCAGGGGTGATTTCATGCGGATTTGAGCATGAGCTAGCAGAGAGCCAGCCCAGCCGGAGCCGTTCTCACGGGGAGTCCATGTGGGAAGGAGAGGCGCTGGGCTGGATCTGCCGCGGGACGTTCCTCTGAGCTCTGCCGCTTCCGTCACCAGTCCCTGACCCGGTGGGGAATTCCAGTTGGAGGTGATGACACCTACCCAAAACTGAGTCACACTGTATTTAAATTAAAATAAATATTTAGTGAGTGTTTTTCTTTAGGATCTTCTTGTGTGAGACTTACTAAATGTCAGTGTTTAACTGGAGTGCAAACACAGCTGTAATTAGAAAGGATGTTTTTGCTTAAAGCTGTATGCCATCGCTGCCTGGGGTTTTTAACTCCATTATTAATGGCTTTTCCCAGTGACCTGGTCTGAAGATTCCCAAACCATGACCCCAAAGCTCACTCACTTCAGGTCTGCAGGGAGCTGACACACCATGACAGCTGCTCTCAGGCTTCTTGCCAGAGATCAAATCATGCAAAAAAGCAGCTAAAACCACTCTGAATGCTTCCCCTGCCACTTCCCCCTCTCTCCCGGCACCCCCATCCCTCCCCCAAGTAAGCTAATTCCTGCTAGTAGAGGGATAGTTAGTAGAATTGATCCTACTTGTTTGTGAGTGGGAGGAGGAACTCCCAAAGACATCAACACTCTGGAGAAGTGGTTTCTGGTAGCTCTTTCTGGAGCAGTCATTGCCACTTCTTTCCTTGTGATTTTTTAAAATAAATGATGCTTTATATGCTTTGGTGTTGGATTAATACTTACACCTACCCTCCAAGGACTATAGCTAGGTGACTTCTGGTGTAGAAATTAAGATTTCTGGTAGTCAAAATACATGGAAAGTTCTATATACTGAATGCATGCCTTGAGATACAGAAGATGGATGGTTTTACCTCACGAAAAAGTTTACTATTTTATGAATCTCAGGTATGACAGTTGTTGTTTTGTTTAGGGTTTTTTTTTGTTTGTTTTTTTTTTAATTTCAAAGTCACAACATTAAGTAACCCAAAAGTCAAATTCTGGCAAACTTCTATTTCAAGAAGGTTTGTGGAAATACCAAAGACATACAGGGTTTTTTTTTTTTTTGAGCTGCATATTTAATTAATATTAATTTTGTTGGCATCTTATGAATTTTCTTATTAATATTCTAGTCTCTTAAGACTGAAGAGTGCTTTTTTTCAAATAAAAGGTTAATTCTTTTTCTGTGACTCAGGAAAGGAGGTTTTTGAATTGTGAGAATATTTCTTTTTATCTTATCGACAAGGATGTTGGGATGAAACAAATGCTTCTTTAAAAGACAGCAGCTGGTTCCAGCCTCCAGGTTTGAAGTATTTTCAGTCTCATCTGCTTACAAGCGGCTGGAAGCAAGCCTATATTGGTTGCTTATTTAAGAGGTTAATGTACTTTCTATGGGGAATGCAGAACTGAATCTCACAGAAAGGAATACATTAATGTTGTCAGTGATGAGTTTTCATAAATTGAATTTGCACCAAGGGCCTTTGAAAAAGTGCTTTACTCTGAAAGTCATTTTGATCTTCTGCAAATAAAAATAACAAATGTTTGACCATAGCCAGATTGCAGTTGTAAATGGCAGTTTAGCTATTTCAGATTTGTCAGTTGATTTAGTTTTTTTAGATGAATTTGAAACAAATATCCCAATAAAAGGAAATTTTCAGGGGAGGAGAATTATTTTACATTCTGGTTACTGGCAAGGGAAGGAATGCTTGTTCATAGCCAGAATCTCAGAGAAGGCTTTTTTTATTCATGGGGAGTGTGTGTATGTATATACATATATATATATATTAGAATTTTCTATGCAACTGGTATCTTGCACCATATAAGTCTAGCAGAAAAAAAGATTCAGTTTGAGAGATAACCATTCATTATCTTCATTGGGATGATGTGGGTTGTTCAGCTGATGTATTGCTTTACAGAGAATATGTAGTGAGTGAGAAGGGATTATTTTCACTTGAACTGTTCTTGTGATGGAGGGAAGATGAGACAGCAGCAAAGTGGGTCATGCTGAATCCCTCATTCTTTGTATAGAATTTGAAAAAATGGAAATACGGTGAGAAATCAATGAGTTTATCCTCTTCTTGCTGTGTGCACATCTTGTATTTTCAGGTTTTAATAAAACTGGTAATTCTGTAGTGTATCTTCCTTAAATTCTCAGCAGCTAACACGTATTCAAGATGTTTCCTTTAGGAAAGTTTTCCTCTTTCCATATGCTAAGTAGGGAGTTGTGAGCAGCACTGTCTTAAAGGGAGAGAAATGCCTGGTTCCAGAATGGCAGTGACAGACATTGTAGTGTTTCCCCAGAACTGTGTTTGCTCACACAGTGTGGTACTAACTGTATGTTACAATGACCTGCTTAAAAAAAATTAATTAATTGTAAAAAAAAAACCCCAAACATAGTGAATATAGTTCAAGATATGTTTATGCTTAAGATGTTGATAAGATTTTATTTATTTTTCTAAGAATTCTTTGAATATTATTGCTAAACATGTGAATAAGTCCTGTCAGATGATCTGTAGCACTGAATGAAAGTACCTGAAGATATAAAATATTATATCAATTTGCCTTTTTGCAAACCTAATTGCACCACGCAGCAATCTTCCTCTTGATGGTATTTTGAGCTTGTAGGTTTGAGTGGTCCCAGGTTTATTCTGCAGATGCATTCTTGCCTGCTATCAGTAGATTCCAGGAGTCTGGGCCCTGCCATTGTTGGCTACTTGAGTCAGGGCATTGCAGTAGACCTTTAGGCAATTTCCAACCTTTGGCTCATTTAACACCCAGAACCTTCTTACATGAGATAATATGTGAGCTGGGATATATTTACTGTATCATAAAGTTCTTCTTGCACTTTAAAGTAATAACAAGGGTGGGATCAAATATTCATTGCCCTGATTTGCAAAATATGTTCTTTGACTGCAGCATTCATTTCTGCAGAGCTCTTTCACATCGCCACTTTCTCTCGTTTTTGGCATGACCTATACTCTCTAGCAGCCTATTTGTCCTCCTCTCTTCAAGAACTTTGGTTTTCTGCACTTTAAGAGACCTTATGGACACTTCTGTTGTGTATCCCTTAAGTATGATTTTCTAAAACCACGAACAAGGAAAACCCAGCCCTAGGATGCAGGTGCCACAGCAAGTAAGTGGAGATCAAAGGATTTCATCTTGTGAAGAAATGCTGTCAAATTAGAAGGTGCAGGAAAAGGAGAATGTTTTTAAGAGGCCTCAGTCTTGGGTGTTTTTTCCTCGGGACATATCATTTAATTTTCTGAAAAGTTTCAGAACACTTTAACAGTGCAATTTTTTCCTATCTTTCCTGTGTTATGTTGACAGTTTGTGAGCTGGGAAGGAGTGCTGTAGGTGGACCACAGAGCTTCCACATATTGATCTATGTTTCTGCTCTTTTTTTGTTTTTTCTTTAAGAGTAATGGCAGAAACGTGCTTTGCAACTTTCATATGAATGTGAAGGAAAAACAAAGCAGCCAATATGAGACAGATATGTGTCCATATGTCTTGATCAGTGCTTCTTCCTGTTTCTCTTATGAGAATGCTTCACTATAAGGGTTATTTCAATATCTCTGCCTTTGCACTTAGTGATTGTAATGAAGAACTAAGTGTTACATTATATCATAGCAGTGTACTTCTGAGTGTTCTTTTAACATTTTTTTGAAATACACCTGTGGGTTTATAAACAAAAATGCTAATAAGTGCGTGTAAGACAGACTACATGGGAGAGTTTGAAATATATAAAAGTTACAGATTGTTTTTGATAAGAAAAATCCTGAAAGTATGATTTTTTGTGTTTAAAGGATTTCCTAGGGTTGCGTAACTTAGTAGTAAAAAGACATTAAACTGGAATTACATCTGGGTTTTCTTTAGAAGTATCCTATGCTATATAGAAGTAACTTCAGACTCTTTTGGAATGAATACTTCCTTGCAAACTGTAAATTAAAATGCTTTCAGAAATGTGAATAGAGGGGAAATAAAAAGGAGCTGTGAAGATGTAAATCATGACAGTGTGAAATAACTAGGAGCCAGATACAGTATTGGATCATGATAAGGGGACAGCTAATATCTTTTTAGCTGTACTGCTCAATCCATACCTTTTTTAGAGTCAAGATGTTCAAAGCTGTGAGAAGGCATAACCTGTTTCAGGATGGAAGGAAGCATCCCTCTGGCACTGAATTCTCACCTGTGCAACAGCACTTGCTATTCTGTTCCATTTACACCTGGGATGGTGACTGGGGCAAGAGAGACTTCCCAAAACACGTTTCTTGGATTCCAGAAACTTGAGGCAGCTTCTCCTCCATGCTTGGTCTGGGGTTTCAACACCATAGTCCTGCATAGCATGTGTTCTGGGAAACACAGCTTGATTATTCTTAAGAAGGACCCATGTCAGTCACAGGTTGATATGTCTCCAGGGAATGCCTATTTAGGAGAGGTTTCAAAATTTAGGATAGTACTGCCTATTTATCTGAGAGATGTGTCATTTTTAGAATTCCTGTATAAACATTAAAATTATTTTCTGCTTATTTTGGTTTCAATCTGCTAAATTGATACATATAGTCCCTCATTTGAAGTTGATTAATAAAGATCTTAACATACTGTTTAGATTAAAGCAGCTTTATATTACATTAGGAAAATATTATGTAATGATTATATTTGGATCTCATCTTCTTTTTCTTTTCCCCTGCTAGTATTATTCTGTGGTGGCCTTCAAACAAGGGATCCTGTTAGATTCTCACTGGGTGGCCAAAAAGCAGATTACAAAAGTTATAAAGATTCATGTTTGTTTTGGGTGGAGGCTTCAAAGGCTCACAGGCTTCCTTACACAAGGATGCAGTCAGGAAATGTGAAGGCAGGGAAAAAAAGATTCTGAATCTGTTTTGTGTAAGAAGGGGGTCGTAAAGCCACTGTCCTTGCTTAGCCTCAGTGGAAAGGCAGTGTAGTCATGGATTTCTTTGCACTACAAGTCTTTGATGTTTGTGTTAGTTGCAGCCAATAAAGATTCTTTCTTTTCTTTACATGTATGCCTTAGTAATGTAAAATGCAGTGACATATTCATAAGGCAAATTGTAAACAGTGTGCTGAAGCTTAGCGACTTAATGCCTATAGTTTTGAGGTGCTGGATGATGGGATGTATTCCAGTCCATATGTTCTGCAGATTGCAATTAGTAAAACCCTCCTGCTGCTATGTGGGATAAAGTGTGAGTTAGGATTTTAAGCTGTATGCCTTTTTTTTTTTTTTTTAATTTGATAAGTTACTGAAGGAATTACCTCATCAGTTCCTTCCAAGATAACTCACTCATGTGGCTTGCCCAAGCTGGTCTGTATCTGGAGGCCTTCTGATATTGTTGTATATCACCCATGTTAGTAATTTTATTAGCTGATGTTAAGATATGGCTGTTAATCAGAGTTTTAACATGATATTATGCATGTCTGCAGGAACACAGGTCTTTATATACCATGTAAGACACTTAATGCTTAAATGATGGTGCACAGATATGTAGAAAGGATGTGTGAAAATAAAAGGAAGAAATTATTTCTTGTCCTATTCAACTGACTCCTTTCATGACGAAAGGAAGGAAATGCTTAGTATTACCATGCAGTTGCTTATATGTGCTCTCAGAGGTGTTATCTGCTATGTTTTAAATATCCAGTACTCTTGGTTAAGAAAAAAGTTTTGTCCTTGTGTTTTCTAGCTGTAAATATTTTTTCCCCTGAGGTTCCCACCCTTCCACCCCCTCACTTTTCTTTTAGGAGGCTTCAATTTAATGAAGCTGCAGACAGGAAGTGACTCAGATTGTAGAATGGACACTGGCAACATGCATATGCATGAGAAGATGCTGTGAGATAGACAGGGCTTTGAAAGAAAGTCACCATGGAGCAGTAATCCCACAGAGGAATGACTTGGGGGACACAGTGTGCTTGAGTTGCTTCTTTGAAATTGTTGTCCTTTGTCAATATTTGCCTATGTAGGCATTACTGATTGGGTTATTTATGTTCACTAATAGGTTAAACTTTATATCACCTTTGTGGTGACGTAGCTCTTTGTTTTAGTGGGGAACTGAAGTTACAGAACACCAAAGCAGTGTTTCAATTTGCCATTGGACACGTGCTGCAGAGAAGTTACGGCTGTTTTTGAGCTCCCTCTGGGTCTGTGTGAACCAAGATACAGAGAAAAGAGAGGGGTCTTATCCCAACACTAGGACAGGACATAGCTAGGGGTTCTTCTAGGTGAAGAGATGGATGCTCAGCTGAGCTCAGTAATGGGATGCAGCCTAAAGCTGACTTGGCCAAGGCTGCCTGGGCAACCAGGACAGGGCAGGCAGATGACATCCCTCCCATGCTGCTGCTGCTTGGAAAAAATGACTATGTGACAGAAACTAACAAATGCAGGACATGTTCACTTAAAATCTTAACTTGAAGTCACTCCCCCATTGATTTAAACAAACTGAAACTGAGGAGTGGCAGCAGACACTGCAGTATTACTGCTCAGAACCCAAGCTGGTCCTGCACTTTTGGCCACAACAACCCCCTGCAGCACTACAGGCTGGGGACAGAGTGGCTGGACAGCAGCCAGGCAGGAAGGGACCTTGGGTACTGATTGACAGCAGCTGAACGTGAGTCAGCTGTGCCCAGGTGGCCAAGAAGGCCAATGGCATCCTGGCCTGTATCAGGAACAGTGTGGCCAGCAGGAGCAGGGAGGTCATTATTCCCCTGTACTCAGCACTGGTGAGGCTGCACCTTGAGTGCTGTGTCCAGCTCTGGGCCCACCAATTTCGGAAGGACGTTGAGATGCTGGAGTGTGTCCAGAGAAGAGGACAGAACTTTACCAGAATAAGGCTGGTAAAAGGTCTGGAGCACAAGTCTGATGAGGAGCAGCTGAGGGAGCTGGGGGTGTTCAGCCTGAATAAGATGAGGTTCGGGGGGACCTTATTGCTCTCTACAACTGCTTGAAAGGAGGGTGTAGCCAGGTGGGGGTCGGTCTCTTCTCCCAAGTAACATGGGACAGGACAAGGGGACACAGTGTAAAGCTGTGCTAGGGAAGGTTCGAGTTGGACATTAAGGAGAATTTCTCCACAGAAAGGGTGGTTGGGCATTGGAATGGGCTGCCCAGGAAGGTGGCAGGACCACTGTCCCTGAAGGTGTTTAAGACTGGATGTGGCACTAACTGATTCTGTGGTTAACTGAACACTGAACAGCACCACACGGGAAAAATCAAGCAAACTTAATTTTCTTGGCAATAGTTACCCCCGTTTTCCATTTCAGGAGGATCTAGGGCTCTGTGGAATATAACTAGAGATTGTCATTACAAGTTATTTTCCCAAGACCTCTTAAGCTCAGCACTGACTCCTAAATTAGCCCCAAAACCTCTAAAAATAGACATTACAGTGTGATTGTTGCAAGACTAATGTTATGGATTCTACAGATGTAAACTATTGTTCAGTTTGGGAAGGTTTGCATGTATAAATCTCTCTTAAATACCTTCAAGCAAATATTAAAGGGGTGGAGTGTCTTCTGTTTTGGGTTTCTATTGGAGTACTTGTTCCAAGATCTGACTTCAGCTGGACTCTAGTGGCAGAAAATGAAACCTGACATAATTTCACTTAAGGTTGAGAAGATCAAACCAGTTTTAGAATCCAGACCCAAATCTGAGAACTGTCCCAAGTTCATCAGTCTAGGGGTGTTCCATTAATTTAATGAGCATCCTTGCCATGGTGAATTTGGAGATGAGCAGCCTTACAAATGGAAGCTGTAACAACCATTACACCCACAAAAATCAGTTTTGTGTCTGGTGTGGCAGGTGTTCAGACAGCCTTTCTTTTCTGCTGTCCTGCCTCAGAGCCACTGCTGTAAACCTGAGAAAACTGTTTTTATGTTTAGGCATCCTAATGTTGCTGTGATGGTACCCAGGAGCACTTGTTTGCTGTATTATAAACTATGGTAATATGGTTGTGTTGCTGTTTCTAGTTATTCACAGAAGTAACTGATTGTTATCTTTAAAAAAAACCAAAACAGTGGTTCTCCCTTCTGAATTTGTTATCAGTACAATTAAATTAAGTGTATATGTTCTTAGATCTAATATGACTAAAAATTTGCTTTCTGAATGTGAAGGTATTTTCTTTATTCTAGAAATACCTCCTAAACTTTTTAGAGCAGGTGGTTAAAAGTGAGTGACTGTCTAAAGATACACAGACACAAAAAAAATAAAAAACACTGTTTGAAATTTTATTTACTATTTCTTGTAGTGCCTTTTCAGAAACTTGAATACTGTGTTTTCTTACCTATCAATGCTTTTTCATTTGTTTTTGTGTCCAGTCACTAGACTCCATTTCTACTCTTTTAAAAAAAGAAGTTAAAACTTCTCTGTGTTGTCAGAGTCATAGGAATTTTCTCAAGTCTGAGTTCTTCAGTTATTTTGTAGTGAATGTTGCAACATCACTGAGTGGCTACAGGTATTCACACAAATTGTAACCAATAGGAAAAAACAACTCAATGCTTGCATTGCTGCTGTATTTTGGAAAAAAAGATTTTTGGCAGTATAGAATACGTGTATGTAATAAGCTCTAGATTTTAAGTATAGAGAGAAGAATATAAAAGGAAATTGTCTGTATTTTTATGAGCATGACTCATAAGGGATATGTTTGCTGTGGTTAATATCCAGTGGGTTTTGCCCTCCTCCGATACAGTGTCCTATGCACGAAACTCCTTCACTTGGCTGGTCTTTGGCCTTCTCATGTTATTGGTTGATCTTCACTGTCTTTAGTCAGTCAGCTGTATTTTCCTTGTGCACACCAGGGGTAAAATCTGCCCCAGTGAACTCAGGCCAGATTCCCTCCCTGTTTTATGTCTGCACTGCACCATGTCATGGACCGGGATGCTCTCAAACCCTGCCTGAACTCCAGTTTTTGGAACCAGCGGAAATCTGCCTGCTTTGGTACACATTTTGGCAAGCACATGAAAGCTGTACTTGCTAATTGCTCTGTCAGTGGTGACAATCTTGCAATGCCAGCTCCCCGACCCTGGGTGTTTGTGTAGTCCCTTGGGACACCATGCTTAGATGCTTTCTGGATGCTCAGTGCCGAGGTGTGCTGGGCCACGGCAGGCAGCATGGCCATGCTTCCTGCTGTTCAGGCAAGTAGGTGCAGCAGGTGGGGATCTCAGGGGGAGGACAACTGGGAAAGTGCAAAAGGGGTTGGTGGGAACAGCATGGGAGCTCCCCCTTGCTTTCCTTGAAATGGATGCTAATGTTGTTTAAAGACAAAAAGCCAAACAATGCAATAACAACAAAAACCTACTGGCACACCTTTGGGAAGTCCCATAAGAAAAGAAAATGTGAGAGATGGTTGCCTTCTTAAGTAACATTATTATTTAGTGGAAGAATGCATTAGATATATATGTTTCTATCCTGCTTGTGTCTGAGGTCCTGGTGTTGGTACTGGTATTATTTCTGTTCTATGTAATCCCTGACATTTTCTAATGTGCAAGTATCACTAGTTACTGGAAACTAAAAGTTAAGTGTAGAACTAAAGCCATCTGGTAGTTCAGACAGAAAAGTTAGATAATTAGCTGTTCTTGTCAAGGGACTGTGATTAAAATAGGCCATCTTCATAATAGTGACTGGTTTGCAAGGGACTTCCTGGAAGCCACCTGGGATAATGATAATGAAAAGAACAAAATTAAAAAGGAGGGGGGGTGGTGCCATTATAGCTCATGATGACTTCTGTAAGTGAATTAAGTCAGCTTTTAACTTGAAGGCTGCTTCTTATTTTGGTACTTAGGAAAGAAGCAATGATTGAGTTTTCTGACTGTTTGGCAATGTGCTGCCACTAGGTCAGCCAGGTTACTGCTGGAGATCCTTAATAGTTCTGTGTCAAGCTGGTTTCGTTGCTCAAATCCTTATTAACTTGTGAGTGCTGTTGGCACAGCTCATCTTCAAAGGCCACTCTAATCTGTGTAACCAGTTGGCTCCTGCTCAGGGACTTTTTTCCTTTGGGGGAGTCAGTGCTATTAAGAAACACCAGAAGAGGAAAAGCATCAGAACAGTATTTACTGCATCATTCTTTGTCAGCTGATGATTGCTACGCGGGTAGCAATGTTGGTGCAATATGAATTTATATTGATAGGTATCTCCTAAGGAATAAGCTGTTTAGCAAGTAGTGCTTAGAAGGGAACCTCTTTGTGTAGTGGGAGGAAGGATCTGTGTAACTTTGGCAGCTCCAGCCCACCCTCCAGCACTGGTGTGGAGGGGTTCCCTTTGGCCTTTACTGCTGAAATCTTGTCCTCCTCATCCAAGAAAAGGGCAGCAGGGAAAGCTCCAAAGGCTGCACAGCACTTGCTCCTTCCTGTATGTGGATTCCTTAGTGGATGCCCTATGTCAATGTGATAATTTTAATCAGTGAAGTCTGACCTGAATCATCTAAGCAGTGTCTTTTTGAGAATACACTATTGAGGGCAGCTATGCTAAATGCACTAGTAGGATAAAATAAATGTGTAATGAGAATGCTCCATCATTGGTGTGATTTAATTAAATATATTTTCACTTCATACTGATAAAAATCCTATATATAAATCAAATCAATTGAAATTTATTTGGCTTTTTTTTTTAATTGGCAGTTGCTACTTATTTAACAATTCTAGTAAAGACCTGTTCATGCTGCTTCAGAGGCTTTTAAGAATTTCAATGTGACTGTCATATTTTCTCAAAGAGAATGTGCTGGAAATCTATTGTAAATGTAATCAAGTTCAATACTTAAATTAAAATATGGGCAAGAATTAAAAGTACTCTGTGTTTTCTGTGCTTAGATTCTCCTAAAAAAAATCTGCTTCTAAATTATTTTCATTTAATGAAGCTTTTATGTCTCTTTATTCCTTGATTAGGAAAGCAATGATTTGAAAAATTCAAGATATTGAGGTCTCAAAAATGTCAGGGATGCTCAGCTTCAGAAAGCAAAAGTAAATATTTCAGTGCAATATACTCAAAATAAATTGCTGTGAATTCTTGTGGATATACAAATATTTCTGATCAGTTTAATGGGTCAAACTTTCATATAATTAGAAAGGTGCTGACTGTACTCATGCACGATCAAGTTAATAATGTCTCACTGCACTCTGTATAAAACAGAAGTGTGATGCATCTGGTGAATGCTTATCTGAGGCTTCTTGTAAAAAGTGTTGAATCTGAACACTGCTTTACAAATTTTCTTTTCCTTTTTGTTTTTATACTGAGAAAATTAAACTATTAAAAACTGCTTTTGCAGTACTTTCTTGAATACCATCAAAAGCAAAAAATCCAGATTTTAGATTCCAGGTGCAGGTTGTCACTCACATTTTAAGTTCTACCTGCTCATGACCTGTTTCAATATCTACATTTGGTGGGTGACCTGATGGCCAAGGTTCTACTTCGTAATATTTTTTTTGGTGACAATCTTTTCCATTATGCACAGTCAAACAGTCTGACTTTCCAGCATTCTTCACACTTCTATTGTTATTTACTTACATGGGAGAAAATGGACTGACAAGTTGACAATCAAAGTGAAGCAAGAACAGGATTTTTACTTCGTAATTTTTTAACTGGCATCAGATAAGTCTTGCAAATGAATAAGTTACTGTTCCTTGGAGTAAAATTTAATCTGGTTATAAAATTCAGATTTTTTTTTTAAATCTAGAGATTGTTATGTGGTATGACAAACCATCAGAATATTCCTCCCCCCCAAATTGTATCCCTCTAATGTGCCAGTTTTTTCACATCTGCTCTTTGATGAGGCGTCTGATTATGGATTTTTGGTTTGTCCTGTTATTTGTACAAGTTGGTGAAATTCAGATTTTCCTGTAGATAAGCCTTTGGCTTTTCAGTTGCTTCTGCCTTGCAAAGAAATTAATTCCTTCAAGCCAGTGAGTCTGCAGCTCCAGCTGTGACTGTAGATGAATGTTCTGGCAGGGTCATGTACTGTAGCTCTGAACCTAAATAAAAGGATTAACAAGAGTTCACTTGGAGGAAAAACACTTAATTTCACTATAATAACTATGAGAATCCATAGGGAAAACCAATAAAGCTTTACTATTAAAATTGTTAACAAATTATTATTCCACCCTGACCCTCTCTTCCCACTTTTATTATACTTTTGAACAGTAACAAATGATGGGATTGACCTAGTTCATGGTAGTGCTTTAGTCCATGGCCTACAAATGATCTTTTTACTTGTAAAATAATTCCTAGTCTAGTTATTTTGAGAAGCATTGATAGTATTTATGAAACAAACAGTGTTTTCTGATGCATTTCACACAATCTTCTGCCCCAAAATTTTACTTGGTGTGAAGGAAGAAGGGGCATCATGTAGACAGTGATGCTGGAACTGAGCCTGGCAGCCAGCAATAGCCACAGGATACATCTGATTGCTCCAGAAGAGCATGACTGATTTCCACAGCTAGCACAAACAGCTTTTAATGATTCCTGGCAGAAAAGGAGGATTTCTAGGGCGAGCAAATCTCTTCAATTGCATATGTAGACCTCATTGTTTCATCTCCAAGCAGCACCTCTGCTGAGGAATGGGGGAGAGCAGAGGAGCTGCTGGCAGGGGTCTTCCTCACTCAGTAGTATCTCAGCTGGCTGTTGATGACTGTGTTACAGCTGCTTTCCACTCAAGCAAATGGTGTAAAAGGCCAAGCCACTGCTCAGGGCAATAGTCTGATCCTTCAGGGCTCTCCTGTCTCTGATGCAGATGCAAGGAGAGGGTGGAAGGATTTTGATCCTAGTGGTCTTTACTCTCTCCCCAGCATTTTAGGACTGCCAGCCCCAGACAGCACTCTTGTTTGAGTAGAAAAAACAATACTTGTGTCCATTTCCTTGGAAGGAAGTCAGGTAATTAAAATTGACTAATGTGACTGCCCTTATTGTCTTAAGAAATCAAACAGATGAAAGTTGTCTAATTTTAAAGGTTAAATCTTGATATTAGCTTTGTCTTTTGCTTCATTTGGATCTTGGACGTGGTGAACAAGTCCTGGCTGGTAGGTGGTGACCATCATGACCCCCTGTCTAAAAAATGCTACAGTACCCATCTGGGTTACCTGCTGGGAGCTTCTAATGGTAAAGCCAAGGCATGAAGGCTGGTCTCCCCAAAAATGGTCTGAGGTTCTGCTTGGGCCCACACTTAGCACCAAGAGCTGGAAAGCATTCTAGGTTCTCTCTTGTGCTTTTGTGCTCCTTATTTTTACTTCAAAGATTTTGCCCTTATGAGGCAGGTTTATGCGCCTAGTATATATTTTCAAAGAAATATAACTTGTAAAAGTATTCATCAATCTGTCTTTCATCAGTAGGTAACCTAATACTTTTTTCTTTTTTCAGAGAAAAGAAAAATGTATGGATTACATTTTGCTTTGTTTCAACAATGTTTCTCATTTGTGACCAGATGAGAATCACATTCAACTTTGACTGGTGACCTACTCTTTTTATTTCTCTCCAGTTTTCTTGCTTGCATGCTCAGAAATATGCTTTTGGCTTTTTTCCCCTCTTCATGATTATTTTGTGGAGCACCTTCTGAAACTGTAGAGACTACCAACAGTCCATAGGGATGGCCTAGCAGCCACAGTCTGAATAGAATTCCACGTGAACTTTTGTTCTTCACTATACCCTTGCTCCAGCACTTTTTGAGCCAAATGTTTTTGATGGTCTCTTGTTTAATACTTAATGTGGCTTTAATTAGTCACAAGTGGCAACTATCCTCTAAAGTTAGGAATTGCAGTTAAATAAATTAGGTATGCTCTTCTAGGAACTCATTTTATCATGGGTTTTTTGGTTTTGTTTTTCTTTTGTAATGGCTTATGTTCAGGTAAGCCACTTGTGCTTTAGAGATGTTTCTGTTTCTCCTGCATTCTTCAGTGATGTTGAGTGTCTTTGCAGAAATTGCAGAGATTCTGTTGGAAGAGACTCGGAGTTTTAACAGCACTTTTTATGGGAAAAGTTGGCTGATACTTTGGCTGGATTTTCAGGACCTTAGAGTTAGAAGATGAAAATTATAGATCAAAGCTACTGCAGCTAATGGTGCAACTGTCAGGTGTCTCTATATATGGTAGGTCTTCACTGGCTCATTGTTGAATTCACCCTAGTGGGATTTAAACATGAATAGGGAACTGTGATTTAGGGTTTTCTACCGCTATGTAATAGCTTGGATATACACCAAGTTTATGAGATGCATTCTGGATAAGGCTAACTTACATTTATCTGATTGATTTATTGATTCAATTTGTAAACAGAACAAATATCAGGCGAGTCACTAATGAAATAAGAATATTACCTGATCCTGCTGTATTTTATCTTATTTCTTAACACAGAGACACACTGAAGCCTCTGCTGTGCAGTTGGGGGTGAGGTTCTCTAGGCTTTTAGACAGTTATGTAAAATCGGGGTGATGTGAAAAGACATAAAATAGAAAAGCTAATATTAGATAAAACATTTCAAGTTTTGTAGATGATGAGATGGGTATCTGCTTATGGATTTTGTAAGCCTCATCTCTTTGTAAATGAAGTACAGGTAATGGAAATAAACACAGTTGTATCCCTATCCTGAGTGATGCTTTGCTAAGCCTCACTTACTGGAGTAGGCAGCTGGACTGTCCATGGGAAGCAACTGCATTGAAGCAGCAGAAATCAGAGTTTTCTTCCATGTGCTGCAGATTGCTGGAAATTGAGTGAGACTTATGTGGAGATTGCATTGTATACCTTAGATCTGATGAAGAGAGTTTTATAACGTGCAACAGGGAGGAGATATGTGTTGTAGATGTAGTTCACAATAAAATATGCTGTCCTTTGTAAGAGCAGATCCATCTGTGTGCTGTTTTGAAGAAGGACTTTTCCTGTGCCCTAGAAAGTGTGTTTTGTCCATGAAGTTTATGGTCCTATGCTTGCAGACATGGGAGTTAACTGCAGTACATGAAACCTGAAAGGTTAATTTCCCGACTGCATCATTACTCTGTTAATCAAGCAGACACATGTAACACTAGCCGTGCACATTTTTTCCAATTCAGTATTTGATTTATAAAAAGAAGACTCTGCAGAGATACCATTTAACTGATGTAAGTTGCAGAGCTTTTTAATGCTCTCATTTTGAGGCTCTAAAGTCAAAATGCAGCACTAAACATAGCTGTGTCCAGAATTTTAAAGTATTATTTGTACCTGGACACTTAAACACAGAGCTTTCCAACTGAAAAGAAAGGAAGAAATATAAAGGAAAGATGTATTTCACATTTAGCTTAAGTGATTATTTCTATAAAATGCAACCATAATTTGGAAATGTTATTTATCTTTCCATGAGAACTGAAAAACTTCTCTAGAACTACTGTGAATTAATATCAACAAGTGAATACCTAGACAGAGCATAGGTGTCAAATCACCAAGCTGACTGTGGATTACATTCTTCTTTTGATTCTTCTATTCTTACATGTCTTGTTGATTTTTCCATCTATAATTAGTCTTGTAAGTAATTGTGTTAGAACTTGTGGTTCTGATTCTGCCTCAGCAGAACCTATCACAACTTTGAATGTATGGAGAAAGTCTAAATCATTGGAACTAAAAAAAAATCCTTGCAAATTCAGTGT
This sequence comes from Promerops cafer, assembly GCA_013398275.1. Classification (NCBI taxonomy): domain Eukaryota; kingdom Metazoa; phylum Chordata; class Aves; order Passeriformes; family Nectariniidae; genus Promerops; species Promerops cafer. The sequence continues at coordinate 139,473 of VZSE01010635.1, read as the reverse complement.
CACACTGAATTCTGAAGTATTATTGTTCTATTTGCAATGGATTTGGTGGCTTTTATATTGTGTAACATGCTATTTCTTTTTAAGCACTTAGGAGTTTACCAGATCTTTTTATGTGGTTGCTGAAGCATTGCCCTGGGACAGCAGTAATGATGGATGGATGAACAGAACACACTTCAGGTAAGAAATCAGACATATGCCATTTGGTGTGGCTGTTCATTAACTTTCCTCACATTGTTTTGGTTCAGCTTCAATAGTAGCAGTCTTTAATGTTACACCACTAAAATTCACTGAATATAAAATATAAATCTCTTGTCTACATGAATGTTTCCATATATCTCTCTGTAAATCAGTGTCAGCAGGTTTTTTGTTTTCCTTCTAGATTTGGTAACCCTGGTAACAGATGCTGCTGCTGCTATTACAGTCTTTACCCTTGCTACTGTATAAATTTCCCTAAGAATTTTATTTCACATTAGCAGTTACAACTATAGGTCTGAATATAAGAATAATTTCACAATTTCTTGAGTGGTTTAGGTAACTTGTTCTTTAAGGTTGTGCCAATTCAGGATATAGTTGTCAAGTTTTTGATATCCTTGGAAGTTAATGTAAGCTTGTTAAAGCCTGCACAAAGGCAAGCAAAAGTTGGTATTGATTTAATGCTTGCTGTGCCACAAGCTTCGTGGGAAAACATGGACAAAATCTTTAGTTTCTGTATCAGTGGGAACTAAGTGCCTACATACCAGTATGCTGGTAGAGAAAATAATGTGTCCAGAGTACTTTTTTTTTTTGCACAACTCTGATATGCCCAGGGCTGTACTGAGCTGTCTGTGTGCCCGAGGATCACCTTGTTGTGCTGGCAGGGTAGAGCTGCCAGGCGGCCAGCGCTCCAAAGCGAGGGTGGGTACTGCTGAGTGCACATTCCTGCTGCAGTGAAAGGCTTGGCCTTACATTAAGTGCTGTTTCGAGTCACCCCTGGGGTTTAGCAGCTTTGGCCTTCCAGTTGCCCTCATCTCTTTCTCCTTTGCGAGAGCGTCGTGAAGATGGACGTGGTGGAGGCTGCGTTGTGTTCAGGTTGGAGCCAGATGTGTTCAAGAGTTGTCTTAAGGCAAGGACACAAAATATACAAAGGAATGACCCTGGAGTTTACTTTATTTTCCAACTTGCAGGGTGCAAGAGCATTAATATAGAAAACACATCAAAATGTCAGTTTCTGTGGGTCAAGGCCCAGGTTAGGCATAGAGATTTAGGGAAGGCATAGCAGCCTCCTGTCCCATGGAGTGACAGACAGCTGGTGCCAAGAGGGGAGAGTGGAGCATGTGATTGCTTCCCAGATCAACCTCTCATGCTCCACAGATGGACATCTGAGTCAGTGCTGGCTTCCTTGTTGAATAGTCTTGGCTATGCTTTCCCTTTCTGTGGATTTGTGAGGTTATGTTTTGATCCCAGGTGGATTTTTAGGCTCTGCCACTTTGTACTGTTCCGGATACCCCTGCTGAATTCTGGGAGGGTGAAAGCAAGTAGTCCCTGAAGTTAGTGTTGAACCTGCTACTTGCTAATTTCATTTAACCTGGGGGCTGGGTTGACATGCCAGGAGACTCAGGCATTGAGCTGAGCCTTTTCTGCTCCAGTGGGGTGGTAGGAGAGGATGATGGGTGCAAAGCTTCAAAGATAGTTGAAAAAGCAACTAGACTAAAATCTCCTTGAATTGAAATGAAACTGTGGGCCTTCTGTGGCCTCCCACTGCTAGTGCCTTCCTAATGAATAGGTTTGAGGCAGGTGCTCAGACCTGTCTTGCTTTCATCTTTTAGTTTATTTCCCATGATTTTAATAGTAATTTGGGCTTTATGTTCTGTACCTCCTAGAGTTACAGAAAACTACAGAGAAGATGCTAATGTCATCTGTTAAGCAGTCATCCTGCCATTTTTTTTCCTGACAGGATTCAAGATTGTGTGGAAGAAACTACCATAAATTTAAAATATCCTGGGGATACATACTCAATGGGTTGAGCCTCCCAGCAAGACATTAAAATATAGCACCATTAATCAGAACTGAACTATATTTTTTCTTGTTGTTTTTCTTTTGCACATTTAAAACATTGCTTTTGGGTTCAGAGGAACTTCAGATGGACTAAAAGGAAAAGAATGGAATTGCCCAATGATGCCTTTGCAGCAAAATCATTGCACTGAGTACCTGACTGTACATACTGCATCTGATGTGTTGAGGCTATGGAAGGAAGGGTGAATAATGCATAAATCTACCTGACTTGTTTAGATGGAGTCTCAGAAAAACACTATGCAATATATATTATGTTAACTATTTTGGTAGGATTGCTGAACTTGAAAGGGCTGAAGGTGGGCCTATCTGAAAATGTAGAAGTTGAGACTGTGAATGTGCTAACTACAGAATTCAGAATAAGACACTTTTCAGTGTAAAGGCATTTCAATTCTGTAAAAGCAAGCAGAAACTAAAACAGTTCTTAGCTAAAATCTTAGAGTCAGTTAAAGAAGAATAATTTAATTATACTGATTCTCCTTCTTGGCAGAGAATATTTGGGAGACAGAACTTATGCAGCTGGATAGAAGTTTGGTTTATTTTTGCTCTTGATTTTAGTTTTTGTTAAAAACAGTGGAGATCTTGGACTTAATAAGTGATTACAGAACCAGATGAATGTTGTACACTTTTTTCTATCCCAAGTGCCCTTATTTTCCCTTCTGTGTCCATATTTGGGGCTAAATCCTTATGAGATAGAGGGGAAATTGGATGTAGCATATCATTTAAGGCTATTTCACTTGAGGATGACTCCACTGTGTACATTCTGATGACTCATGGAAAAACATGTAAAAGACTATGAAGCCAGCTTGCTCACTTGGAAACTGTTGGACACCTTGTTCCTCAAGTCCCCAGAAAATGGGCAGAGGTTTTCCCCTGAATTCCTTTCGTGAAGCTGATGGACAGTGAACTTGAGGTTCAAAATTACCAGGTGTTTAATGGAGAACCGAAAGAAGGAACCTCAAATGACAAAGCTTTGCAATACTAGAACTGTTTTCTCACTGATTTAAACCTTCAGAAGGGAGATGTGGTGGGGAGAAGGGAAAATCTGCTTTGTTTTCCTGTACAGGAAGGAGTGGCTGAGAAAAATGTGTTGAGGGAGTCTGGAAATGGAGAAAGTGAATTGGACAATTTGATTAGACTAAGGAGAATAAGGCTTATCCACAGATCCTCTGCATGTGAATATGTGGAGGTGGATTGTTTCTTGCCAGAGATTTGTATAAATTGTAAAAACAGAGCACATTTTTTCTTTTTTTTTTTTTTTTTAATATTCCTTTTTCTGTAGCAGGATATAACTAGATTGTAAACTTTGGCAGGACTCTTAACATCTGAATGCTTCTTGAAACTCTGACAATGTTTTTGTAAAACTGATTCTGGAACTGGAATAAATGAGAGATTTTTTCTGTAGTCTCCCTCCTGTTAATTAGATGAAACAGTAAGTTTTATGTTTGTCCAGAAGAAGGTCAAAACAAACAAGAAATTGAGATTGAGGAGCCAAACAAGGATAAATAATGGGCCAATTTCCCAAACTGGCATTGACCTACCAAGAGTTTGGAAAAAGTATTCTTGCAAGCTTCCTTTATTATTATAACCTCTTGAACAGAATAATCCTGTCCAAACAGCTATAAACGCTTTCCAGTAGAGAAGTTTATGACCTAGTTTTTGACTGAAACAGAGTATCACAGTGTTTGGAAAGAACTGAAGATGCTGGTGGCAGTGCCTCTAGCACATTGCATGAGAAACTGGATGCATTGCCCTTCTCAAACATTTCTTAATTGGAATCAAGTAGCATGAATTTGAAACATTTTTGTTGTTGTTGTTTTGGGTTTTTTTTCAGTAGGTGTAGACAGTTAAATGCCTGAGGTGGCGTGCAGAATTTTCATTGATGTCTGAAATCTTTAGCAGAGCACTGTTTGGAAAAATGATCATTCTAGGATTATCTCAACAGGAATTCAACAATTATAGGATGCCTTTCTAGATTCTGTGTTTGGAGCAGTGAAGGGAAAAAAAAAAGGTGCATTTATTCTGCTCACAATTATAAATCTGTTTGGAAGAGACAGGGATAATTTTTCCCTGTGAGGAGCAGGGCAAGGATATGATGGGAATGTGCTCAGAGGAGGTGGGAACAAAAACACTCAAGACTTCAGATTTGCACATCCAGTCCTCTTCATCTGGGGAAGCATAGCCTTGCAGGAGGCATCAGAACAAGACACATTTCAATTAGCTGCTCTGGTCAGAGGCTGGCAGAGACCCCACTTCTGTGCTGCGGGGGAAGCAATGCAGAAGTAAACTAGATCTGCTGTTACAAGTTTTGGTTTGTTTCCTTTTTGTTGCTTTTCCTGTGACTCACTGATGTAACTGAAAGTGAGGGAGCTGTGCTGATCTCCATCAGTTGGCCAATGCCAATCATCCCTTTTTTCTGCTTCTTCAAGGAGTTTGGGTGTGATCTTGAAAGCACAGATCAAAAATGTCAAGAAGAGTTTCTGAATGCTCTGAAATACATTAAATAATACTTGGTTAGCATGAAAAGAGCTATAGTTAAAATTATTTCAGTGTTTCAGTTATAATTCCTTTATTGTTTCAGTTGCTTATAACTTCCTGAAATGCTCGTGTCTCAAGCTGAAATTTTCCAGACTTGATCTTGGCCTGACAGTGACCCTTCTTCTCTTTTCTTCTTTGTTTCTCTTTACTCTGTGGTATTGCATGAATATGGCTTGGGCGTTTCATTTGTAATGAGAAGAAAGTAGCAGCAAAATACATTATAGCTATTACATTAAAACTCTGAACAGCTCAGGCAGTGCAGCTGTTAAAAAAATGGTGAAAATTCTTTCTGAATCTTATGAGAATCTGTGAGAGTGGGCACTTTGTATCAACTTTAGGTCTTGAACTTTCTTTTCTCTCTATCATGCTCAGCCATTTCACTCTGTCACAATTATAACATGCAGTTATTTTGCCTAATTGGTGATCAGCTGAATGAAGAAGTAGTCCTTGGTGAAAGAGCAGATCTGTTTTTCACTGTTTGCCATGACCCTATTGAGACAGGGCTTTGGAAATTCAGGCAGGCACTGTGCAATGGGAGCCCTCTGGGGCATTCCTCCTTCCCACAGTTCAGGCTGAAAATGCTCAAGTTTTCAGAAACTCTTCTCGCAAGAAAATTGCTTGTTTAACACAAATCTTAAATAAACTTTTTGATCAGCTCTACTCAAGCTGTCAGCTGTAGCAGTTTAAATAAGAACCCAAATGTCTTAGGGGATGGAATTTAAACCTGGGATGGAAATGGTGGAAGTAAATTGTCAAGAGATTTCCTTTAAATTAATGCTAATATCATGTCTATTTATTAAATTATGTAAAGGCTACTGGTCATGGTGGTGATGTTGCTAAACAGCAAATTACAGGGTTTGACTTCTTGACTTGTAATATGTGTTTCAAGAAAAATAACATCATGTGCTTGCCTGCTGGCTTGGTCACGGGCTCGCTTTGCCCTAAAGACTCTGGTTTCTGCCAAGGACAATCATTGTGAGTATGTCTAAAAGGAAATATAAGAAACTTTTCATTTCTAGAACTGGCTTCTCATGGTCCCTTTTGTTCCATGGGAAATACCACTCCACGTGCATTCATGAATCATCTCTGTTTCTGTTGCTAAATGGTTGTGTACTCCCAGTGGTGCAGGCAAGTGCCTCACTCTAAGAGCTGCAGGGCAGCAGCAGGGAGAGGGTGAGAACTGAACTGCCAGTAGACCTGGCAGAGGATCCCTGTGCTCTCCTGCCCTGTAACTTACTTTTTAAGTGAATTCCCGAAACTCTCAACCTCCTTGTGATATCACAACTCTCCGATCTTGTAGAGAACTGTAGAAACTTTGTTCACTTCTTATTGTAAGCTTACATTGGTCACCTGCAAGCTCGTCCCTTGCAGGAGCTCAGGAGTGCTGTTCAGCCACTGCTTCAGCAGCTCTAGGTAAAAGTAGAGGAAAAAATAAAGTGTAAAGCTGCTAGGTAAAAGTAAGGTGCCCATGTCATAAGCTCAACTTTTCATGTTGCCAGAGAATACTTAGTCCTTGTTGGAGAATAGTACTATATGTTTTTTTAAGATTTAAAGGTCTCAGGATTTAGGGTTTGGTCAATAAGTACAACACATCCACTATCACAACCACTTTCACCTTTAACAATTAATCAAAATGTATCTTCTGCACCACAGTGTGCAACAACTATCTTAAAGTTGCATTGATCTGTCATAAAAAGCAGAGTCTAATACCAGAACTTTAAAGAAAACTGCTCTGTTTCTCTAGTTTATGTCTTCAGAATTGGAGGAATTGTTTTCTTTAAATCAGCCACCAGATTTTGGTCCAACCTACTGTTCTTTTGATGACAATCTTGGATTCTAAATTCTTTCAGGCATCCTAACGTGTCTAATTATTAAAGTGGAATTGCTTGGGACAGGTACAGTAGTAAATTTCAGATTCAGCAACTAAAATACAGCCTTTTCCTTAAAGCTGGCTTTGATGGTCCTAATGAGGAAGAATAATGTATCCTTTGGTACTGGCAGCAGGTAGTGAGAACTACTGCAAATGCTCTGGGTACATGACAGTCAATGAACAAGAAGCTTTAGGTGAAATGAAGCAATAAAACTTCCTTGAAAATGACAAACTTCTGTTTCTGTGGTGAGAATTTCCTTGTCATTCCAGTCTCATTAAAGCTGCTGGTTTAGGTCTGCTCTCTTCTGTGTTGTCTTTGGGCTTATACTTCGTTGCTTTCTTAAATGACAATTTTTTGGAGAACAAGCATATATTTCTACCACAGATATTAAAATGAAAACCTAGTAATTGGAAAATACAAAAATTTTTTGTTTTGACATTTTTGGCCCTTTTCTGTCTAAACACTGCACTTGGATGGATGTGTTCTTTCAGGTGTACAGCTAGGTGTTGGTTCTTTAGCCAGCTGTGGGACATTTAGAGGGAATTTCTAAGAGGAGCATGGAACTAATTTTATCATGTTGACTTTCTGTTCAGTGGTTTCTGTATTGCTTTTTCCCTTGTAATCTACACTTTAATTATAGGTATGAGTATTCAGCCAGTTAGAATGGACTCTGGTGTTTGAAACTTTAGTAACAAAAGTCTTTCTGTCTTGGGGTATTTAAAAACTGACCTTTAACCTGTTAAATCAAGTTAAATGGGGAGTGATAGCCTTAACTCACTTTTTTTTTTTCCTTTCAGCTAATTTATTATTAAATAGTCTATGGTGATGACTACTTTTGAAAAATTCAGTTTAACTCTTGAAATGCCAATCTAGAAATCAGCTTTGCTTTGTCACTTCCCCAGTTCCCATATGCCCTCTCCTATATTTGGGTTCTATAAGTTAATGAAAGACACACCAGACACATAACCCAGTATATGCAGTATAGGCAGAAAAAGCTCCCTGAGAGAGCTGAAATAACTCCCACGCAGTAAATTCATGACTTGCTGAGCACTGCTGCTGTTCTGCTGAAGGAGGGATCAGAATAGCTTTTTTTTCTTTTTTTTTTTTTTGTGCCTGGATAATTGTGTGAATGTGCCCCATGTGCCTGACCTCCCTCCCCCACCTTCCCAGGGCCCTCAAAAGTAACCATAATCCTTACGCCTCCTGCTTCCTCACCAGAAAAACACATCAGCTCTTTGCTTGGAAAACATCCTGCTTTGCAGATGTGCTGTGTTCCAGGGAGGATGGCCCTCTCTCGGGCTCTGAGCTCCTCAGATCAGCCCTCTTGGAAATTATTAATTCTGGTTACACTGCTGCTCTGCAAACAGTCAGGGCGGTCTCTCTTCTAATTTCAGGGACCACTGCAGGAGGGCTGTGTTGCACATCGTATATCATTGTTTTTGGTCTTTGGCTGCATGTGCTGACTCATAGGTTTAGTTTGCAGGCAACTGAAAATTCAACTTGAAAGTTTAAACTTGTTTTAGAATGTTTACAGTTAGCACAGAGTGGGGGAAGTTAAGCTGAGGTGGAAATGCTCGTATTTTACAAGGAATGAAAGGGTGTAGTGCTTATTGCTCTGTTGGGGGAGAGACGAGGGCATGTACTCTTATGTATCGTGGCATGGAGTGGGCTGAATGGAACAGCTGAGCCTCTGCTGTGTGTCCCAGCACTGATCAGTGCTGCATTGGCCTGAGGAAATGTTCAGTGTCTGTGTAAAAAGTAACAATGTGTCTGTGGCTGTAAACTGGGAAAGGCAGCATGGGGTTGTCCAAATCTTCAGGCACAGCGTCACCAGTGGGGTGGCAGACCTAGGGAAACTGGCGGTCTGGAAGAAATAGGAATTTAGGCACGGTCAGAGCAGGACCGAGCAGGAATATTGTCTGGTTGGCAGTCTAGCACTGCTGCTGTCTGATGGAAGTGGTGCGTGCTCGATTCGAGCCGGCACCAATCCTTTCTTTACTTGCCCAGAACAGAAATATCTGCGTGAGAGATTCCCGTGTGCGATCGAATCGCTCTGCTCAGACCACCCTTGGGCAGGCAGACTGGAGTCTATGTTGGTGGCAGCTCAGAGTCTCTGCCATCTGTAGGTTCAGATATGCTGGAGATTAGGCCTGTTTCAAGCTGTCTCTTTTATGGCCATACCCTTCGTCTGATCCCAAACATTAAGAGATTAGGTTTCTTGAAATATCAGCAATTGTTGGCCCCCCTGGCTGGAGAAAACCACTTAGCCCACAGATGTGGGAAGGGTTGAATAGGTTTTCAGCATGAAAGAAATGTTGTGCTCCCAAGATGTATAATTTATACAGAGGAATAGTTTTTCACCTGCAGAGTATTGGTAAATGGTGTTTTTTGTACTTTGGTCAAGGGTGTGCACTGATAAGCTGGGGGAAAGAAATGCAGTGAAGGTAGGTGTTTCTTCTATGGAATGAATGCTATAAAAATAGGAATACACATTACAGATGGAAAGTGCTGACTACTCAGTTTTCCAAATGCACACTAGTTTAAAACTTCCATCTTAATTTCTTTGGGGACTATATTGCAAGTTTTGAGCATTCTGTGTTTCAAAACAGAGCCTTTATCATAACGAAATTTGAGTATTTACTACCTCAAGATCTATTAAAAATCCACAAATGGCAGGCAAAGCAGAGAGGTTTTGATTCACATGCTGTTCTTCCTGAGGAAGAGTCTGAAAAGAAGCAAAAAATGAGGTTTTGATGCTTTGACAGTCTAGAATTTTGTGAAGCTTTGGAAAAGGTGTACAAAACATAACATGCAAGTTTTTGTTTGTTCAAAGGGGACCACTGCCCAGCTGCACTGCTTTGTAGTGGTAAACACTGAATTTCAGGGCAGGTAAACACTGCCACCATCAAGGAAAAGGCCATGCTCCAGGTCCTGTATCTGAAACTAATTCCAGGACTTGGGTGCATGGGTCCTTCCTGCAGTACAGGTCTCCTGGCACAGGGCTGGGTATTCCCTTGGTTTTATGCAGGCCAAGATTTAGACCTAGGTGTGCCTGAGTCTCCACAGCAGGGGTGTAGAGATTTTCATGGTAAATCTTAGTGTGGGTCAAACTTGCGTGTGACTTGTTCATTAGGAAAATGTCTGATAATTTCAGACTTACTTTGAGTAGCTTTCATATTTTGGTTCACTCTCTTATTTCCCTGTTTAGACATTCTTACTGAAAAATCCTCCTAACATGGCATAAAATGTTATCTTTTTTATAGTGGACACTGTTTATAAGGAGCTCTGTAATTTTGAAACATCCACTCTGAGAAGAGTGATGCATTCTTCTGTTTGTTTGTAGAATCACAGAATAGTTTGGTTTTAGAAGGGACATGTTAAGATACCATTTAGTTCAGCTTGCCTGCCATGGGCAGCATCATCATCTTTCACTGGATCAGATTGCAGAAAACCCTGTACAACCTGAATCTGGACACTTTCATAGGACAAAAACTAGACTGCATTAGGTCCTAAGCATATTCTTCACATTAAGGAAATAATTTACATTATCATATATAGTTGTTTTGAATTTTACTGAAATGAAAGGAAAATTTATTATGTAAATATTGGTAGAATGGACATGAACATTTTACATCTATAGTTTGTCTTATTTTTACCAGTCAACACGCAAAGGCATATTTTCTCTTAGAAAAAAATTTTTGGCCAAGTTCTACTTTTTCAAATCCACAGAGGTGTAAAAAGCAGTTCTGTTGATGTCTCTGAGATGAGTTAAAATTTTTGCTTATACAACTGAGTGGAGAGTTTGACTCATACCTTTCTAAAAAGTATACATTTTATTCTTATTTAGAACATCTCAAACTTTCAGAAATTGCTGTTCTAAATCCACTTCATTTTTTAATCTGCAAGTCCTTCCACATAGTTCACTTCAAGACAGCTGTGATTGCCTTCTCTTGCTTGCAGCTGTTCCCATTTTCTAGAAATGTAGAGTCATCGAAGCATTTGGTGTTGACATCGTGTGTTTAATTCAGGGGTAACTTGCTCACTAATCTGTCAGTGTTAACCATAGACAACGTGTAAGTACACACATACCTATAGTATGTGGTACACACATTTAGAAGTGACTTCATCATGTGGTTTGGTCTACAGAGCCAAGGAGGAGAACAATGTTGTTTTTGCAGGAAGATCTCACCAAATTATCTAAAACTCCAATTCCACTAACAGCTTGTAGCTGGCTGCCTGGGGAGGTAACTCAGCAGTTAAGCCAAGCAAAACAAGGAATGGATTGCAAGAGTTTACGGGTTTTTCACACTTGAAATTCCCCATTTAACTTTGCAAATGGACTGAAACCTTGAACTTGCACTAGAAGGGGTGATCTCCAAGACGTGTTGTCTGACATAGATTCTTGACCTTAAGGAATAGCTTTTATTAAGGCCCTGAAATTCAGCCCGTGCATTAGGAGGCTGGGATTCCCTGGGGATGCTGGCACAGGGCAGTGATGTAGGAACTGGGTTCTTAGCTGGAATACCTTTTGTGTGTTTGCACAGGACGGATGGGGATGCAAGTAGTCTTAACCCCAAACAGATCAGTCTTTGAGAAGAAAATGTTTGTTGAAATTGGCTTTTACATAGATGCCACAGCAGCAGAAGTGCAGCGGCGTTTCAGCCCCGCGTGGAGCACGATGCTGAGTAGCTGCTCTTACATCTGTAAGGTTGCTCTGGGTGTGCTGTGGAGCTGCAGCCAAGGTCAGTTGTGGGTCATGCTGGGGTGTGTCTGCATACAGAGGGTCTGTAGCAGTGTGCAGCAGAAGCATTTGTGAGCTTTGCCATTATCACATAACGATTTGAAATACCACTAGGTTTAAAAAAAAAGCACACGCCTTCTCAGAGCATTGGCTGTTCAAGTGTGTAATGGATATTTCTGACTGCAACAGGAAAGCATATACAGTAATTAAAACACAGAGCAGAAAAATTAGTCAAATTTGGCACAAATGCCTGAGAAAGTGTCTGTTTTAGCTGTAGACATAAATGAAGCACCAGCCAAAATTACTTTCAAAGGCTTTAATTACATCTGTTTTAATTTAGCATGTAAAATGCAGGATATTATGTTTTAATATAAATTTAATTCATGGTTAATCTGCAGATTGCAATATCCTTCCAGTAGAAATGATGTACTTGGACTGTGATAACTGAAAACTTCCTTTTGAGATATTTGGTTAGCCTGTCACAGGGCCTGCTGTCCAGAACCACATGTTCTCTGTGTATGGACAGCTGCTGCTGGGGGATCATTTAAAAAAAAAACTCAACAGCTTTAGTTTCAATGTAACTGCACTATTATACAATAAGCTGTTCATAGTGCAGATATGTAAAATCAGACATCAAAATATAATATCATGTCCATGGCATTTCTTCTAAAGTGCACACAGTAGGCATGTAAAGTAGTACTTAAACTCATTGCTTATAAATGAGAAAAGTTGCATGCTTGAGATAATCAAAGTTTTTTCACTAATTATCCTGTTCCAAATGAGAAAGGGACCATGTGTGTGTGTGAATAGTTCGTTCACATATTCTGTACTGTTCAATGGCTGTGGGTGTCATGTGCCAGTAAAGAGTGAGTTCAAAGTGCTTCTGATGAGAGAGTGCAGGTTCCAAAAAAGGGAGAGACTGCCAGTCAAGCAAACCTGGCTGCTCATGGAAAGGATTTTAAGAGTGCCATTAAAAAAATTAGAGCTGCCATGTAAATTAGCAGGTTCAAACCATCTAGATCCAAAGGATTTGGGAAGATTATCTGACTGAATTTCAAACACAACTGGCCATTATGTTGAATGACTTGTGAAGCAAATAGTGAGTTGAGCAAGAGAAGCAGGAAGAAAAGGTCATCTCTTGTCCTCCATATCAAACAGGCAGAGAAAGGGCAACCAAACACCACGCTCAGTGAGCCTCAGTTGTTAGTCTACATATAAACACATACATCAATTTCTTTCTAATATCTAACCTAAACCTCCCCTGACACAACTTCATTCCCTTGGATCCTGTCACTGATCACTGCAGAGAAGAGATCAGTGTCTGCTCTTCCTCTTCTCCTCACAAGGAAGTTGCAGACTGTGATGAGGTGTCCCCTCAGTCTCCTCTCCTCCAGGCTGAACAGCCCAAGTGCCCTCAGCTGCTCCTCACACAGCTTCCCCTCAAGGGCCTCCACCATCCTCATGGCCCTCCTTTGGACACTCTCTAACAGCCTAATGTCCTTCTTATATTGTGATGCCCAAAACTGCCCCCAGCACTCGAGGTGAGGCCACCTCAGCCCAGAGCAGAGCGGGACAATGCCCTCCCTTGCCTGGCTGGTGATGCTGTGCCTATGCCCCTCAGGACACAGTTGGCCCTCCTGGCTGGCAGGGCACTGCTGACTCAGATTCAACTGCCCCCAGGGCCCTCTCTGTGGCACTGCTTTTCAGCATCTCATCAGAATCCATCACTTTCCCTTGTTGAAGTTCACCCAGAGGGTGGTTGGCCACTGGAACAGGTTCCTCAGGGAAGTGGTCACAGCACCAAGCCTGACGGAGTTTGAGAAGTGTTTGGTGCCTGGTGTGACTCTTGGGCTGGTGCTGTGCAAGGCCAGGAGGTGGACTTGATGATCCTTGTGGGTCCCTTCCAACTCAGCATATTCTGTGATTCTGTGCATATGTGAATGACAGAAACACAAATGAGAACCTGTTTATGTGGGTAACAGAATCATGGGTCTTAAATAGTTCATAAATGTGGAAATTGGGCCAGAAAAACTGGAAAGCCTTATTTGGTCAAAATTATCACATTGATAGGAGGAAGAGACTGACCTTCATGAACTGTAATGATTTTGGGGGAGTAACATATAATATTTTCTTGTGAACTCTTACTTAAAATATCAATTTCATTGAATTGTTTGTGAAACTTGTTATACTGAAATTGAAAACTGGCAAAAAAAAAAAATCCTCTCAAACCCAGAAACAGATGGTAGTGACGATATACAAGGTTAGGGAATGATATCATAGGCAGTGTCCATCATATTTTAATATAGTTTAATGCAGAGATGTAGCATGCAGAGGAGTGGTGACAATCTCTGACCTCTCTTCTAATGAAAATTGTATTTTTTCCTGCACACAAGGATAATCAGCTCTTCCCAAGCAACTTCTCTTGCTGTAAGCAGGATCTGAGGCTATATGGTTTTGGCAGGGAATTGAGTTTTGTCAGAGGAATGGGTGCACCCCTGGTTTCAGGATGCTCTCTCAGATGGGCCATTTTTTTTGTGGGCATGTTAAAAGTATTACATTTTGTATGCCTTCTGAAAAACTTGTGCTCCGTCAGTGACATGATACTGGAAATCTTTATTTTAAGAACTCTTCTCCACAAGTAACAGGCTCAAGAAAGCTGAGTTTATCATTTAATTACTTCATATGATTGCAATGCTAGGTGTTAAAGTATGTAAGAAAATCTCCCAAAATACCAAGAGACTTCTGATAAAGTTGTGAGTATATGGCAGTGCTGTCCTTTGATGCATCTTTTATCCCATGATGTACTTGTTAGAGTAGGAACAAAGTGACAAAGCTGAATTCTTTTGACTTCCACCTTCTCAGGATTTTAGTAGCTGTAGGTAGCATCACCATGATAGCAGGCATTGTTCTGCTGTGTCTTTAAAACCATCAGTCAAAATATAGTCATGTTATCACTAGATACTGTCTTCCACAGTTGCCAGCACTTTTTCACTCTTGTCTTTACTTGCATGTAAGTGACAGCAAACTTCTCTCTTGTGGTTCACAATGCCAAGAGGAGACTCTGCTCTGCAAAACAGAGAAGGTTCATTGGGTTTTCTGGTGGTTCTATCCCTTGCTTTCTAGAGATGCTTGGTCAAAATTAATCACTGATTAACTTTGCATAGTTTGTTTAATTGTTAAACCAAGGAAATGCTGGATGCATGCTTCCATTTTTGTTTTGTGTCTTGGGAACTTTGAGTTCACTTAGATGATGGAGATTTAGAAATCTGGAAGTCTGTGCTACTTGGGGAGATGCTGTTTGTTAAAGATTGACAGTAGAAAATGTTGTAATAACTCTCTGTCTCTCAGAGAGAGAGTAACTCTCTATGGTGTAACTCTCCACATCTTTGGCTTAAAAGTAGTTCCTAGGTCTAATAGCAAAACCCACCTGCCTTTTCTTACTCTAATGCCTACATTCTCAATAGACTGCCTTAGTGCAGCCCCTGGAAACTGAAAGCCACTGTAATACCACAACAACCTCAGGGAGGACCCTCAACAAGGCACAGATTAGAGATATACCTAGACAATAATTTTAAAGCCAGTTGTCTCCAAAAGCCAACAAACAAAACCCATATTATTTTTGAAACTAACTAGAAAAAAATTGTTGCCCAGAGAGGACTCAAAGGAATCATCAAATACCATTAAAAAACCTCCCAACAAAACAAACTCACACTCCTCCCAGATAAACATTCTTCAGTCAGTGTCCCCATAAAAAAGGAAGAGACCAAAAATTTTAAAGCAATAGGAGACACAAAAAGAAATAATTTGCTAGCTAGATGTTTCGACTTCTGCCAATAAACTTGTACGTGCTATTTGCAAATACCCCAGCCTTAGCTGTCTGGTATGCAGGGAATACCCCTGATTGTATGGGAAAGGGGGGGTGACTCCTTCCCATTTTCTTAGGCCAAAAGATCCTGAATTTTCAGTTGCCAAGTATATCATGTCACTGGGTGATCTGCTAAACGTTTTTTTTCTGTAATAACATACACTGTGAATTTCCTGCAGCCTTGCCATTTAATAGCCTTAGAACTTAAAATGCCACCACAGAATTAAACAAAAGATCATAAGCACTCCTCTTTCTTCTCCCTCCTTCCCCTGAAGCCTTGAAAGGGTGATCTGCCATTGCTGTGAAAGTATGATGAAAATTTTGGGATAATCTGTTGCATTATTGAAGTATTTACTATTAAATGCAACTCAAAGATCCTCAGGCTCAAAGGTTTCCTTGTGGTGTTTTGCCTTTACCTTGCTTTACCTATTGTTTCATTATCACCTGCTGTAAACATAGCACAACACCACCCCCAAGATTTTTGAGCAAAAGCAAGTAACTTCACAACGATTATCAGCTGTGTCTTATGGTTATACTTATGTTGAATGTTCTGTGTGTTTATTTAAGAATCACAATCTCTTATCATAGTAATTGTATTATGGAAGAGTGTGTTAGAATAGTTGCCAAGCACCCAAGAACTGCTCAGGCATTCTTGCCTGAATTTTTCGTTTCTCAATTATCAGTATATTCTGTTAGTGAGGAAGAAGTTGCTGCTGCTACCTAAACAGAGAATAGCTTGGTGATGTTAATGATCTCTTAGAGCATAGACTATAAACAGAAAGAAATCTGAAATAGAAATCTTCTGACTGCACAATCCAAGAAATAACCAATGTCTAATTACAATTATTGCTGAGGCTCCTCTTTTAGGGCTCTTGTGGCTGTGGTGGTATGTTGTTATTTTGCCTTAGTTCATTATTTTCGAGATGCTTATCTGCAGCTCTGCAGAAGTGGAAGGCTGCTTAATGTAAGCCAACACTGCTTCATTGTCCATTGCTCTTGCTTGAATTCAATCTTTGAGCTTACTTCATTTCCTTTGTGTTTAATACCACAAATGCAAAGGTAACAGTGTTGATCTCCAGTGTCAGGTACCTCTGTTGCTAGAGGAGGCAAAAAACTGAGGATTGCAGGATGTGAAGGAGATCATTCCTCACAAAACTTGCTTACCAGAAACACCTGCATGGAAATATTTAAAAGATGTGTAGATGTGGCACTTAGGGACATGGTTTAGGGGTGGACTTGGCAGTCCCTGGCTAACAGTTGGACCCTATGGTTTTAAAGCTCATATCATTTAAACCTAAACAATCAATCCCGAACTTCTGGATCCAAATATCCTTGAAATTGCAGGAAGATGCTGATGGTGTGTAGCAGTGTTCACTGGTGGTAGTCTCTAACTTCTGCCTTCCTGCATTCCTCTTGTTGGATAAATAATTAGTTAAGATTGTGGTTGGCATCATTGCTGTCACCCTCTGCATGCTGTTATCATTACAGGAAGCTCTGCCTTCGCTGTGTGCCTCGTGTCAGCTCAGGATCAGAGCAGGGCTAAACTCTGGTGACCAACATGGTAAAATCCTGATGTTGTTTACCCTTCCCTTCCCCCGGGGAGACTTTCTTTTCAGCTGGAGAAGACCCCTGTGAAACTTCTTCATTTCAGTTGCTCCCAGCCCAAGCTGCTGTTTTCAAGTTGAGAGCAGCATTCTGTTGAGGCCAGCCCAGGCTCCTGCTGGGCGGGGTGGGCAGCTGCCGGGAGCAAGGATGGGCAGTGCCAAGGGAATAACCACAGCGGTCTCCTGCATTGGTACTGCCTGGGTTCAGCTGTGGTGTCTCCAGCAGTTCAGCACAGGAATCCAGTATTCTGAAACTTGGTAGTTGCCCTGAGAGAACACAAACAAATTGCAGCTGCACAGCATGCTTGGAAAACCAGGGAAGCGCCAACACTTCAGGACTATAAATTTTTTTTTTTGTTTCATTTTAATTTTTTTTTTTTTCCAAAACATCTTAGAAAATGTTGATTTAGGGGTGAGCAAACAGGTTTCACTGAAATAAGAAGTAATCCATGCTTTTCACATTTTTTGAGCTGACTATGAGATTTATGTTTCTGGGGTTTGTTTTCTTTGAATAGTTGGATATGGGAATTGAAATTTTCTTTCTCATTCTTTCTGAAATACTTCAACATTTTCCTCTTATTTCTTATTTCTCAATAGTCTTGAGCTTGATAGTTTGTTCCAATTTTCTGGTGTAGTCAGAAGCCATTCAGATCGTTTTCCTGCTTTTAACTACTTTATAAAGTTTTGTGAACTATAGATTTCCATATTTGGCTTTAGAATAGGTTATTTTTGGTCAGAGAACACAATTCAGGAATAGATCATAAACACAAGGCATCCCATTGGTACCAGCATTTCCTGCTTACTCTGTTTAATTTAGTGCTTTTTATTTGCATAGGCTAAGTGTTAGAAAGCAATTTAATTGTTAAATTTACAGTAGAATATGAAACTAAATTTTTTTAGCTTCTTATAGAAAAGAGAAAAATTACTGTATGTTACAGTAATTTGATAGGTTAAATACTAACCTGAAGTAATATAGAGTACTACTGAGTTAAAAAGTTCAAGAAATTGAAAGAAGGGAAAGAGAGGATTTATCTTTCCTTTATATCATTCATTAGGTCTGTTTTGGTTTTTTCTTGTGTTTTGGGAATTTCTTTCCTTCTCTCTCAGTATATCTGAAACCTGTTTAATTGGTGGGGTGAACCCTAATTTTTATAAAATTATCATCTCTGTCTGTAAAGTTATATGCTGGCTTTGTTCCATTTATGTTTTCTCATCTGTTGAGTCTGCTGAGCACAGACAAATACAGGCGAGACACAGAGCCTTTACTTGCAGTAACTCTGTCAGTGCAGGTCGCTTGCTTATTCTGTATTTATCTGTTCATTTCTCTTAGAGCTCATTAATCTGTCAGCATGACACAATCCTTCCAATGAGATTGTGCCAAATGTTACAGTAGCACACCAGCAGAAACCTGCATGCCATTTTTTTCCCCCAGTGATTAAGTAAGATCATTTTCCTGTCATGTGGTATGCCCAGTGCACTCGGGATTCACCAGTGTTTTGGTTTTTTAAGAGGAAATAGCATAACCATTCCACAGTATTGACTGTAAACTTCATTCAGGCTTTACATAGGGCCTGACCCTCTACCCTGCAGCCCTTTGCTCTTAAGCAGAAGGGTAATAGTGGTGAGAGCACAGGATAAGCCTGACTGGGAGGGAGAGCTCAGCACACAGGACTCCAGTGGTATTTAAGACTGAGCTTCAGAGCTGCTCAGGAATTACTGCTGCTTATGACTGTTTGGCCTGGCGGACTGTCAGAGCTATTAAACATGTCCTTAAATAAAATGCACTGGCTAGGGAGGAGGGGAGGCTTTTTTTCCATTCCTTAAAATAATGCCTCATTATCTTTACCCATGGAAAGAGAAAAGGCTTCTTCTTGAAGTATAGTGCTTCCATAATTCGGGTGATGTATAAAAATAGCTGTGAATGTGGAGCATCAAGGGGAACCTTGGGACCCACTTTTGGCTTCTTGAAGTTTTCAAAGCCTCATAATGCTGCAGAAGGAGCTTGCTTTGTGCTGGCCTTTGCAGCCATGTCCCTGGTCTGAATTTCTCCAGATCATACAGTTTGTTTTCTTTTTCCTTTCCTAATTCCAATGTATGTATTGTTCTTTTGTTCATATGCTGTTTATTAAAAACAAAATAAAAAAAATATCCCTCTTCCTGTGCTGCATAAAATACTATGCTTACCTGTAAGCATCTGGAGCTTCAGTTTCATATGCTGTATTTTTTGTGAGCATATGTTCAGAAATGACTCCTGCAGAGTGTTTTGATTATTTGTGAATCTCTCCATCTTGCTTTGAAAGCACCCTAGCATCACTTATATGGTCATTTTGGATGGCAGTGACATTTATTAACACAGAATCTGAAATACAAGCAATATTTTCTTGCAATTGAGACAGGTAGATCAAAAAAGTGCTGTATTAATGTCAGGTTTTACCCCAAAACAAGCAGCTGTTTGACTTCAGCTGAAAGTGCAAAATGTCTTGGTCACCTCTTTCCTGGCACTGACAGAATGTTTGGACTTCTGCCAGAGAAATGGAGTACAATTTGAATATATGAAGGAAGATACAGAAAAAAACCCCCAACCAACCAAAAAAAACCAGCCCAGCAAAACCAAAGTAGGATTTTATGAGTCTGATTATTTGCTCTTTATGCTGCCTGCCCTCTTCCTTTTATCTAAGCAATGATTTTGTTAGGTTTATGTTAAAAATACTTTTTTTCCCCCTCTCTTTTCCAGTCCTGTTGCTCTGTGTGCTTGCTCTGTTGTCTCCCAGGAGTGCTCTTGTTCCCTTCTCCACTTTTTCCTGTTCTCTCATTAACATGGATTTTCTTTTCCACTTCCTGCTCAGAATTACAATTCGTAGCTTTTTTAAAATCCCTTTTTCTTTTCCTTGTTTCTCCTCACCTGCTCTCTCTTACATTCTTCAAGCTGTATATTCATTCTTCTTTCTGTCCTCTGCTGATATTCCTTGGTTTTCCTCTTCACTGTACTTCTCCAAAATAGTCAACCTGCTGAAAAAACCAAGCCCAAAACAACACCCAAACCTGGGGCATGTCCTACTGATCAGGTACTTCAGGTTCTTGAGAAAGTGGGCTGTGCACATGTAGAGTGTTTGACTTCAAACCTGAGTGAATACAATTACAGAAATCTTTTCTGTCAGACTTCTAAATGCACAAAATCTTAAGCCCCTAGGAATAGTTTAACTGCAAAGAATCAATATATTAGAGTGGTGTCACCTGTGCTGTTAGCTATAGCTGTTACTGTGTCAGCATTTCCATTATAAATTTTGGCTTTCAAGGGTTTATAACTTTGCCATTAAAATTCATTGCTGACTGAAACTTGGCATACAGGGACTAAGCCTGGAGCAAATTCCCCCTCCCCCCCTCGAAAGTAGCTTTCAGCCCAAAGGAATGTGATAAAGACCATGAGTCTAATGATTAGACAGGCAACACTATTGATATAAAAAAACCCTGTAATTTACTTTGTTTCAGCCTTCATTGTGGACATATACATCAGGTATTTTGGAACAGAAGATGGAACGAACTAATAAAAAAAAAAATTAAGAAAACAAAACACCTCCTTGATAACACTGTCATGATATCTCTTGGAATGCATTTCAGTAGTTATTTATTTCACAGCTCTATGGCTACAAAATACAAATTTTATACATTAAGCCACTGAATGTGCATCATCATATGCCTTAAGAAAAGTGAAATAACATTGTTATAGAAATCAGGAGGCTGAATAGATCAGGCTCTTGGGTGCAGTATGCTGAATGCTTCAAACCTGCTTCAGCTGGATGAAGAAGGATGGAGTGTCCCTGGCGGAGCTGCAGGCAGGGGGATCTCTGCTGTCCCTGAAGAGGTGTTTTCAGCTGGTGACCTGCACCAGACAGGCTGCCTTGCTCATCTGTCATTGCAGGGGAGATGCCTCATTTCTGGGCAGATGAAATTGAGACAAGCAGGATCTTGTTCTTAATGAGGTAATTTAGGTCACCCAGCAACTACCTGATGTGGGGCAAATTTCTTGCGTTGAATTGCCCATGGGCAAGTATCTATCCTCACAGCCTGATGCCAGAACACTTGGTTATTATTTGGCACCTTTTCTTGTTGTCTTTGCAAGGAAGCCTTAATGGGAAGATAATCCTTTCCTTGTCCTAAAAGTAGATAGCAGGATTCATCCTGCTGCTATGTTTGGGAGTTAAAAGTGCAGCTGTTCTTGAGTAAGCTTCTATCTGTGGGGCTTTTCTTGCATATCTTGCCAATTCTGATGCCACTTTTGAAGTGAAAAATGCAAACAGCAATAGTGTTGGGGAGGAAAAAGATTTAGGGGAAAAAAAAGTATTTAGTGACAAAAGCAAGTGCTTTGATTATAGTAGTTTGCCTTTAAAGATGTACCACATAATGCTCCATCTTGGAAGTTTAGAGGGTCAAATATTTGACACCCAATCCATTTAAAGCTGATTACATATCCAAAGTGATTTCAGTGGGTGTAGGGAGAAAAACTGACCAGCAGAATTGCCAGTGTTTCCTCCTCAACACTGAATTCTGGTAACTATCATACAACAGGAAATTTGTATTTTGAGTCTGAAGATGACTGGCTTATGAGAATGAACTATGTCAGAAGTGATTTTGTCAATGGCTTGTCACTTGGCCTTTTGGTACCTTTTGTTTTCTGGTGGAAGGGGCTTTATAGGGTGAAAATCTAGTGCTTGCTCTATGAGAAGCCAGCTGTGTGAATGCCAGTCACACAGAGCCAGCAGGGCCAGCCACCGAGTCACTCATTCCAGCCCCGCCAGGCTGAAGGCAGGGCGAGTGGGATGGCTGGTGAGTCACCCGGGCAGCAGGGGAGGGATGGGGAGGTTCACTGCATCTGCTCTTGTCTCTCTGAGCCCAGAGGGAGTGGCTGGAGGCTTCCCTCCTCCTCTGGAGTGTCTGTCCACACAGCACTGCTGGTTTTTGGGTGCCTTGCGTGGCTGCCGTGCAGGGAGCCTGCCGAGGAGCCCCATGAGGAGTGCGTGTGTCTCTGCTCTCTGGCAGGGCAGTGCCAGAGCACGCCGGTGCTGCTCAACTTGTGGCGTGGTGGGGAGGTTTTGGCGGCTGGCACGGCTCCAGAGGGGCTTGCCAACACTTGTTCAGTAGCTGTCCTTCAGGGACCAGCTATGAATAAACAGCTGGATAAATTGCTTATTTTTTTTCCTGTCTCTGAATGCTGATACTGTAACACACACCCTCAGATTGGCCTAGCTAATAGAAAATGATTGGGTAAAAGGATGAGATTTACTAATGCTTTTTGAAATGAACTGAGACACATTTCTGTAAGAATGGAAATTGCCTTCCTACTGTTCATATTGTTTTCTGTTTTAGAGTGGGTGTCTATGATATTACCCAGGTCTCACCCTTCTTTTCTCCTCAAACACAGCAAGTGTTTGAAAGCTGCACTGGTCTCTTTGGGGGATGTGTGCATGTGAGAGCAGGAGAAAGCAGGTCTGCCAGCAGAATCTTATTTTATCACATGATTCAAATCAGAGGCGCTTTCTATAAGAGTTTATAGAAGCTGGTTCGAATCATTATAAATAAAAGAACTGAGATTCTGCTCTGGTAGTATAACTTAAAATAATAATGGCCACGATTCTTTATTCTTTCCAGTGTCAGAGCAACTGTGCAGCGGCATGGCCAGGCTTCCTGTCGCTTCTGAAGGCTTGTTCAGGAAATGGCAAAATGTACAAAAAGGGTCTTTGTCATTGAAAAAGTTTGTTATTGTGCAGTTGACGTACAGCTGTTACATATTTCCTTACTTAAATTTGGACCCTTCCTGAAGTTTCAGTCCTCTAATTATTCTGCTCAGGTCACTGGTCTATAGTGTCTATATATAGCATACTGCAAAAATTTTCTGGTCATCCGAAGAATGAAAAGCCTTTCTGTGAAACCCTGCTCCATCTACATTAACTACGGATTTACTGTTGGACTAAATAATATGAAATGTGAATACTGGAGGGTTTTACAGAGAAGTTTGAATGCATAAGCTACATCACGGTTTTAATGTTTTGCAGATTTCTGCAGGTTATGAGAACTATAGCACATGTACTCCCTCTCTCTCTCAAAGAAATCCCAAAACAAATAAACCAACCCCAAAACTACCACCCACCAAAAAAAAAGAAAAGAAAAAACCCACCAACCAAACAAACCAAAAAACCCCCAGAAAAAACAAACAAAATCTCCCGCTCCCCAGAAGTCAGGGAAACCATGCCCAGTTTATCAGGGGTTGTCTTATCAAAAGGCTGTAACGATTTTATTAGCCAGAAGTCTTGCCCTTCAGCTACTGAAGTTTATTTCATCTTTAGAAAATAGTTGTCCAAGAGCTCTAGCCTAAATTTACTTAATTTACTTATTTCACAAATACATTTGTGATTTGTGAATGCTTCAAAAGTTCTGGAAGAAAATAAATTAGAGGGATGAATGCAGGACTGTGGCCTTTTGGTAGAAGTTGTTCCGATCAGTAAGGCAGGGAAGGGTAAGTGTGTTTGTCTTTTTCCTTGTTTTAAGGTCTTACCTTTCTGTTCCCCTCTAAGAGTTATAAGTACAATGTTCTTGCTATTCACTTTTCAGATAGTGGTGTTTGCAGATGACTCAAAGAAAGCTTTGAACTCGGACATAATGATTGATTCTATGTGAGGAACATTGTGAGATTTTATGTATCAACATTTATAAGGCAGTATAAAATCTGAAGAATTATAAAACACTGAGGTAAAAGGCATTGGCCTTTAAATTGTTTTTAGCTGTAAGTGCACACTAAACACAGTTCTGATCACTGAAAATGTTTTTTTCCTTTTTAAAAAACACAGAAGCTGGATAGTTATTGTGCTATTGTTAAGTAAACCAGTTCTTGTTAAGTAAACCAGTTTTCTAACCAGTTTTAGAATTTTGGATATTTTGGAGAACAAGAATAGAGAAGTGCTGTGAATATGGTGAAAACAGTATCTCTGGATAACTTTCTCTAACTGATATTACAAATCACTTGATTGTTCAGGTTTAGGTCCCCCCATATGGGTGGACCTTGTTGGTACTGCAGCTTCCTGGAGATGAGCTGGCAACTTCTGGGAAAGTAGCAGTGTCCTTTGGCAGCAGAGGGTTGGAAAGCAGGCTTTTACTGTATTTCCGTGTGCCGTTAGAAACTAATTTCCTTCTTGCAGCAAATTTCCATGTTATCTAAAATCTCCCTCATGGGCTTTAGGCTGTAACTCTAGGCCCTACCACCTGATATGCATTTTTCTTTTTTCCCCCTCTAGTTTTTTTTAAAGCATCTCAGGATATTCTGTAATACTCTGTGTATGGTGCTGAGTGGCTCTCTGAGCTGTGGACGCAGATACAGTTCCTGTACCTTTATCCATGAACCATGCCCACAAAGGATATAAAGGGAGAGCCTGGTAGGAGACTGGAATTTCCCTTCCTGCAGCAGTAAAGCTATCTTGATGGGCTGTAATGTGGGCTCCTGGACTAAGAGAGAATGTCCTGGAGGAAAGAAGGCAATTACATCTTTGGCACTAATATATATTTTAATCATAACATGATGCAGTTCAGTTGTATTTGGTTATAATGCGGTGCTATTTACATGTAATGAATATATGTATTATCACAGCCAGGGAATAGGCATAGCTGAACAAAAAGTAGTTAAATACCAGAGCCAGCTCACTAGGCTTTTGCTCTGAGCAATATAGTACGAGTAAAATGAGCTGGGTTTGATTAAGTGGCACAGGAATAAAGTACTGGCCAATAAAAACTGTGTTTTTTTGCATTATGTGTTCTGCCTTTTAAGTCAGCTCATTAGCTTTATATTTGTATGGCACCCTCTGCTCCTTTGAGCCATGTTAATTATAAGGTGGTGCATAACATAATCAGAACGCTTAGACATGGATTTTGCATGAATGAAGAAACAGTATGTTTTGAAGTACCTCTATGAGATACATTTGAAGTTAGATTTGACCATTTCTTTTTTCCTTTGTAAATTTGCTAAATCTGTTGGTGAAAATGGGACACCAGTCTGAGAGATGCCAGTTCACCTCAAAGTCTGAACTCAGGCTCATATTTGCTTCCAGCTACAGCTGCTTCCTCAGAAACCCTGTTCTTGTGGTGAAGGTTTGAAAACTGAAAAAAGAGTCTATTGTTAGGCTTGTGTATGCCCAGAGTGTGCGTGTGCGTGCCGAGGCACATACCTTCACACACACATGCCTCCAGGTGGTCAGTTCATGGGCATGTTTATGGGAAAGGAGAGTGGCAGGTTGGTTTTGGTTTTGCTTGGCACCAAGAGAAGCTTCACAAATTTTTCTTTTGCAAGGAACGCCACTTCCAATCAGTGAAGGAAAACCCCTGTGTCACCCCTGCTACGTGATGGTTTTGCCAAAGCAGCGAGCTGCCAAGGGTCCAGCCTTCAGCAGCACCCAGCTCGGGAGCACAGAGACTCTGGCAATTACAGATGTTGCCCTTTGCTGTGGCCCCAGGGCCAGATGTGAGAGCCTGGGCACTGGTGTGTGTGGAGCCGTGGCCTTGCGTGGTCTGCCCGAACTGTTCTTGCTGCACCTGCCTGAGAGTGTGCGCTGTGTGAGAAACAGGCTGCACTTCTTGCCTTACAAAAGCTTTTCCCCTTCAAAAAAAGATGTCAGAGGAGGCAGTGATGTTGGAGGAAGAGGAACAGTACTTCAGTTGTTCAGACAGTTTAAAATGGCTTAGTTGGAAATAACAATTGCATTTGTTTTTTTTAGTGACAACAAAAGCCTTGACCTAACGTTTGACCCTACCTGCTTTTTTCTCATGTGTTGCCATCTCCCAGCGAAGGAAGAGCTGAGCTGAAGCTCTGGGCTGCCTACAGGTTTTCAGGAAGTGATGACATGTAACTCCAGCTGCTCTCCCCCGCTTTCCACGTATTGTTTCTGGATTTGTCAGGGAACACACTGAGATGAGAGACTGCTATTTTTTAATTTCTTTTATTTTCTTTTATTTTTTTGGTCAGGTTTGATGCTTGATGGAAACAGATGCTTTATTTAGAACGTGATGGGGAAGAAAAACATAACTTAGGGTTAACACCCTCCTAGTGTTTATCCATAAATATGGAATACTGCAAGAACACGAGATACATATGGAGCACTGTGATTGGCTGCTACTGATGTCATTCTGATGTCACTCAGAAGCAATCAGTATGTCACCCAGAAGATGAACAGATCAGCTTTCCTTACTTGTGTGATTAAATTCCATTTCATAGTGGCACATTTTTAGGGCATTATTGCACTTTTTGTGTTTTGGAGGACATCTAGGCCTTTTCCTGAGTCTGTCAATATTTTGTCTCAGCATACATAAATGTGAACCAGTTCCCTCCCTCTCTGCTTTTTTTTCTTAACACTGGTATGTAAGCAGTTGACTTTCCTCTGAATTATTTGCTAATAAAATAAGTGGGAGAAGTGTTTATGCCTCACCTGCTATGATTGCAAGCTTAGAGAAGAGTAGGGTGTATTTGGGAGGATGGATAGATGCAGATTAGTAGAATAAAAGGTAGCATTGTGAAAATGTTCAGGTTTCCATCCACCATTCTTGAATCTAGGTCAGTGTATGAGTACTGCATTATTTTTCTACTGAGTGCTGAATTGTAAGATTATGAATGCATTTCAAGGTTATTTTATTAAGCATGCCAGTATTTCATGACATGCAGGTCAAATCAGTCAATATTTCTAACACTTTTGAGTGGAAATAGAAATTCTAAGAAGTGATAGTCTGTTCTTAATAAAGGGATGCAAAGAGAACAAAAAAAAAAAAAAGAAAAACCTCTTGAATTTCAGGATTAATTGGACCTTCTCACATTCTATGCCTCTCACTCTAATCTAGCAATACCATGGTTTTTCCCTGAAAGTTTGGAAATGCTGTTTTCAAACAAAGCCTTCAGGTAGAATTAATTTGATTACATAAGTAGAAATATATTGGAAATGGGTTATTGCAATACTTTTCTTCCATTTTTAATAAAATCTCCCGTTCTGTAATCTCTCTCACTCAACTGACCAGAAGTGACTCTTCAGCTGATTCTGTGGCTCCTTGTGTGGTTGCAGGAGTTGTATTTCCAAGAGACTAAAAAAATCATGGCAAACTCAACTCACATGACTGCTCAGGAACATTTTGAATGCTGTTATGTTACAGATTCCTTTTAGGACTGGCAAAATTTTAACCAAGTAGCCTGACGGATGCTTTAGAAAATTTCTTAGTGCTAGATCTCTTCTGCCCATACACTCCTGAATTCCAAATGGCCAGTTACCATAAACTTGCTGATTCAGAAGAAGGTGAAAAAGTAATTACAAACTGCATGAGGGACGTTTCCGAGTTACAGTCTAGATACGCGTCTGTCAGGCTGTGGCTCCTGGGTGAGCTGCAACCAACCGTGATCCAAACATACATATAAGAATTTCACGCACAGATTTTTGCAGGTGGTGCCTTGGACAAGTTTAGCAACCTAAATCAATATTATTGCTTATTCTTTCCAGCTGGGAAGGCACTGCTCTTCCTTCTGCTGCTTTTTCTTCCTCCTGCTCCTCCTCCTCCTCCCGCTCCTGCTGCTGCTGTTTGATCTGGTGAAAGCTGTTTCAGCCTGAGCTGGCAGGGCTATCACTCACTATCAGGATACTTAATCCCACACAGGTGCAGTTTGAGGCACTGCAGAGGGCCTCAAGGTCATGCTGGCTGCAAAGCCGTGCTCTTGTGGATGGCCGGGGTGGGAGGCGTGACAGTCATTAACGTTTCACATCTGGAGCGTCCATGCTCCTCTCTGCCATTTCTTCCTTCTCCTCCTCCTCCTCTCTCCCTCCGCCCCTTCACAGCCTGCCACAAGGCTTTCCTACAGCGCTGCAGCAGCTCTGGGTCGCTGCAGAGGTGAATATTGCATTGCAAGCAAGCAGTTAAGGGAAGGTTGTTTATACTTGTTATGTAAAAATGTAGGCAACTGAAAGGAAACCGTAGACATCTTTTCTTTCATTGATGTTGGTGGTCTAACCTTTAAGCCAGTTCTTTTATTTGCTTCCTCTCTCCACTGGGTGATTTAAAAAAAAAAAAAAAGAAGAGAAGAAGAAAAGGCAGGATGTTGCCACTGGCTGTATCTCTGCTCCAAATAGAGCCATTCCTCTTCTGAAAGGTTGAATTTGCCAGACTCCTCCACCTCCTTCCAGTCCTAGCGATCTTTCCCAATCCTTGTGTTAAAAGCTGCTTATGCTTTTTTCTCGGAGAGGTCCTCTCTCTGATGGTGCTGTTCCAGTTCTGTGAAGGGTTTCAGCTGCCATGTCTCCTTTACACACCCCTCCCCTTAAAAACACCAGAGACAGCCTTCACAGGGCTATCTTAGCAGAAAAGACTTGAGAGAGAGAGAATTTAGGAAGCACTGGCAAGGGAAGCAAATGAGCTGTGATTAAAGAGAATCT
Source organism: Promerops cafer (assembly GCA_013398275.1). Classification (NCBI taxonomy): domain Eukaryota; kingdom Metazoa; phylum Chordata; class Aves; order Passeriformes; family Nectariniidae; genus Promerops; species Promerops cafer. The sequence continues at coordinate 111,361 of VZSE01010635.1, read as the reverse complement.
GGGCACTGAATAAAGGATCCTTAAAGCCCTTTAAGTTTTAACTTAATACAGATCTTCAAGAAAGTTGGCCAGGCTCTTGGGGGAGGATTTATAACCTCAGAGTCATTGCTGCTAAGAGCTGCTGCTTCCCCTGTGGCTTCAGACTGGAGCAAGGATTTCCACAATTACGCTGTGAACAGGAGCACGAGCCTATATTTAGGACACCACACTTTGTGGTAAAAAACTACATATGGCATATGAGCACCCACTTAGGAGCTAAAAATACACATTGCAGTCCAGTTTGTCTTTGAATGAAATCATGCTTAGAACTGCAGTGTTTAAGTGTAGTTTGATTTCCCACCTCTCTGCCCACCTCCGTTGTCCCCCTTTCTCCCCTCCAATGTTATTATTATGTTTTAAAAGACTTTATTCATTGAAAAATCTCCTGTTCAGATTTTCAGCATGTGGCTGCCTCTTCTCTAGGCTACGTGCAACCTATACATCATTCTAAGAAGGTTTTATGTGAATTTCTTTCTGGCAGAGTTTTTATTTATTTTCAGGAGAAAACCACACACCTTTTCTCCCCAGTCTCCAAACTTTTCGTGTGGTAAAAAAGGAGGAAACAAATTATGTAAAAAATTGCAATGTAGTATAGTACTGTCCTTAAACAGCTATATGTGTTACAGGGGGGTGAAGGAAAGTGGTTGCTTTCTGCACTTGCCAGTTTTCATTTAGTTTTGATATATTTTTCAGCTGGTGAAGAAAATAAAATGAAGTCCCAATAAGCTTCTTTTAAAGGGAAGGAATATTGGGTTACCATGCAAAATTTTATGAAAGCTTTTTACATTTGCCCCTCCGCCAGGAGGGTTTCTGTGCCTCTGCCACCCCCTCTGAGTGGTGTCAATGGCAGGGTTTCCTCAGTGGGGGTTGAGACAGTCACATCTTCCATGAGGGTGGATAAAGCATAGGAAAAGACTGAGACACAAACTCTGTGGTTGCTGGGAAGTGTATTGTACATTGATGTCTTGAAGGTACAGTGTGGACATGTATTGTGTACGCTTCAGTTTTTTTACTGTATTGGATATTGTTGCCTTATTCTACCAGCTCCTGTCCTTCAGAGGTTTTTTTCCTTCAAGAATGCAGAAAGCAATCTCTTACACGCAGAGCACTTGTGATATTAAATGAGTTATCTTAGTTGGTTGTTGCTTCAAAGTGTCCTTGTTTAGATTCAGAGGGGGAATAATGGAATCTTAATTCCTTCAATTTGAAAGTGTTAGGATTAAAGAAGAAGATGTGCTGTTTGTTGATGTTCTTCATTCTTTCAGAGCTACTGCCAGCAGCATCTCTCCAACTTGATCATTCTTCAAGAGAAAGCTGCAAATGAAATATCTGCCAGCTTTCAAAAATGGAGCTATGTTAAAGGAAGGTGTTTCTCTCTCTCTCTCTCTCTTTCTTTTTATCTGTAAAGTAGAATGTTCTGCTTCTTCTTTGAAACAGTTATTCCAGTGATAAGGATATAATTATATAGCTTCTCAGTGCTTATGTAAATGCATTCAACAACACATCTTGGAAACTGGACTTCTGTTAGTCTTCATTGCCTCATGCATTTTGTTCAAACTAGCAATGCTTTTTTAACTTTGTCTCTTCTAAAAGAGCAGGGGAAGAAAGCTTTTTTTTTTTAACTAACAATATGACATATTGATAATGCTGATAGATCTAAAAAAAAATTTACTGGAGAGATGGAAATAAAAACATCATGGAAATACTGTGGTGGAGTGCACACTTGGAATTTTCTGTATGGATCTTTCGGGGTTGAAACAGAAGTTTGCAGGGACTCTTGAGGTTTGGATTGTGGGTGGCAGAGGCAGTGGTATTTGCTCTGCTTTTTGCAAAGATGGGGACACAGACCTTTTTCCTGTTCAGGCTGGGGCTGGTTGTACGTAGTTCCCAGATCTGCATGTCAAGGCAGCAGATCCTGGCTCTTTGTTGGAGAGCAGAAGTGAAGTGAGGTTCTTGCTTTGCACATATATTTGAAGACGCTTGTGTACCGCATTTTAGGAATTTTTTGATTCAAGAAGAAAAAAAAATATATAGACTTTCAGTTTGAATTCAGATTTTCAGGATATCTGGTGCTTTCCCCTGACATTTAAATACGTTGCAACTTTACAAAAGCTTTCCATGTATCTCTTTCAGCTTGTGAGATCATTTAAGTATGCATTCTGAGGCTTCTGGGATCTCTTGGCAAGGCTTTTTCCAGCTCATCATTTACTACAGTGCCAAGTTTATCCTCAGGTACCTCACCTTGCTTGATGGCTTTCTGTATTCATACTAGGAGTAAGAAGAAAATTCCCTGCCCCAGTCAACTTTTGGCAGTTGATAATTTTATTTAAAATGTTTCCATATCTCTGGAAGAGATGCCATTTTGATAAATTGTGTATACGTAATACTAGAGTACTTATTTAGAAGTGTATATCACCATGAAGAAAAATAAACTTACTCCGGATATGAATTTTAGGTCTCTACCTAAGAAGGTTTAACCAAAAAAAAAACCATCCCAATTTCAAGTGCTGCTATAGGCACTAAGAATCAACTTGTAGAATTATATGGTCTGTTATATGAACATGTTAAAACTGGCAGTACTACCAAGGGGCCTAAAATACCCCCTAAAGTTGAATTTAGATTTGAATTTGTGTAACTTCTTGGAGGTTGTAAGAAACAATGGAAAAATCAATGTTCAGCTCATCGGTGAACTGAGTTGACAAAGGAGTTTGAAATCCAGTACCATCTGTTTTACTACATCCTGCCTTAACACCAGCAGACTATGTCAGTCTTGAAGCACCACTTGATATATTATTATTTGCCACAAAGCAATCCATTCTTGAATCCTGCTACCTGTATTTCTTGGGGGATATGGTCTCACCCAAGACAAACAAAAATGTTACACATGGATTAAAACTGTGTTGGGATGTGACAGATCTTTGGATCTGCAAGCATAATATTTTTTGGGAAGTGATAATATATCAAAGAGAAAATTAATTATGTAGGGGTTTTCCTAACACCTGGAGCTCGTGCTGTTGCTGCTTCTGCTGCTGGCTAGCTGTTGTTTTTCATAAATCACTCTGTAGGAAAAAAAATTAAGTCCAGTGAAATGATGGAAAAAAGAAGTCATGGCTGGGAAGGAAGAAAGCAACATCTAAATATTTAGCTACCACCCAACAAGTTCAGAATCTACAGGAATTTCCATCTTCCTTGGTGTGTTTCCTTGGCTTACAGCTTGGAAAAGAAATCTGCCTAGATATCTGGGATTGAAAAATAGTAATCTTATCCTATGTTCTGGATATCTTAAAAAGAACTTCAAAAAAAATGTCCTTCCCACCCCTCAAAAAGCAAGCAAAAAATGATACAACACCACCACAAAAAACAAATCCAAACCCAACCAACCAAAAAACCCCACCACAACTAATAAATGCAATAAACCAGGAATGAATCTAATCATGTGCTTTATGATTTCATCTCTGACGTTAATGAAGGCCTTTTATTCACTCCAGGGACCTTCATTGATGCACGCAAATGAGACCATTCAGTGAGATCTGTGATGCTTTCTTTCCATTGTATTTTGATCCTGCCAGCTCTCATTTGGGCATTTGACTTGCACATGCCAGTGCTGCAGAGCTACTGTTTGTAGCATCTTTTTTTGAACTGTGGTGAGGGATTTAGAAGGATGGGAGGGATCTTTATTCCTGGACAGGTGCCTCTTTCAGCCAGATTCATGAGATGTGAAGTAAGTGGCAGCATTAATTTGAGTATATTTTATTTATTCTTGATTTGAGGACCACAGAGTTCCCAGCAGGAGTCCTGTCCTCTTTTTACACCCATAATAACCAGTATTTACAAGTGATTTTTGCATGCTGAAAGTGCTGAAGAATCAAGGTGTAAGAAAGTAATGAAATAAAACTTCTAATACCATATGTTTATTTTCTCTGTTTGGGTTATTTAGCAGACAGTTTATTTAGTAGGACAGTTATGGTGTCTTTGACACATTTTTGGGTCAAGGCTGACAGGGTGATTATTTATTCAGGTTATCAAATATATTTCAAGGAAAGTAAATGCAAAGATCGAGGACTGAGCTTTTCTAAGGGACTCCTCTGTTGGTGTATTTTCTGTGACATTTTTCACAATTAGATGTATTATTTGACTTTTATCATCACAGAGAATGTAAAGGATGATCTTTGATTTTACCATGTGCATTGTTGGTTCCTGTGAGAATACCACCATAAATGCAATAATTTATTTCAGCCAGTTTAATGTAGTCTTTGCTATATAGAAGGCAAATGCTCACAAGAATCTTTTGTAGTGGAACATGAGAGTTTTTTAAAATTTGTTATGCCTGAGAGTGAGGAGGGAGTGCTGTAATTGTCACTCCTTCCTGCTGCCAGAATAAACACTTGGATTTATCAAAGCATTTGTTCTAATCAGCAGGAGATACTTATCTAAAAAAACGTTCTCTAGTCTTATTATATATAGTACACTATATAGTTAGTATATTAGTATAGAGATAAAAGTATCTCTAGTCTTTGTATATCTATATGTACAAAGAATTGTATATTTCTACAATGAGTGTAGGAAACACTCTTCCACTGCCTGAATGTCCTGTGCTTCACCTCCAGATTTCTGTGTAAGGATTATTCTGCACTCATGTGGGAGATGAGTTAGAAAAAAAAATACTAGTTTATTGCCATTCTTTGTCGACTTTTTGTCTTTCTATCACATGAAATCTGTAATCTTATGTTAAACTGTGAAATTTTTCACACTGCTATAAACTAGCTTTCTTTCTTCATCATTCCAATCTGTTTCCTACTGATGGATGTGGTTTCATGGAGTCAATTTTGTAGAAACGTTGAGATAAAGGAATCTGATTCTTTAGCAAGGCCAGTATAAAATGATAGAAACCAGTGTTTAGCTATATTAATGTAATTGCTGTCTTCATAAATCACATATTAAGTGTGATTAGAAAAAAATGAATCTAATAAAATCTAATATATGACATTTCTATTTACCATCATTGCAGTTATATATTAGTTTCTCTAATCGTAAGCTGACAGCTTTAATTTTTGATGGAAGGCTCCCTCATACTAAACTCTACAGCTTTATGCCTTTCTTATGCTTCTAGTAGCAGGCATCCCCAATGGTTACTTGGAATTGTCTTGAGATTTGTGTCAACCTTCCTGCCTTCCCTCCTTACCTGTCCCACATTGCCCTCACTAGTGTGAGGTTGCTGATAAGCTTTCCCAAGTAGTCTGTTTTCCAGGCTGAGCAGTCTCGGCTTTCTTGGTCTTCCTGATGTAACAGAAGTGACTGGAATTATTCCTGCCCAGGGGTAAGAATTGTCATTCCTCTTTGAACTTTGTAAGATTCTCGCCACTTCATTTTCCAGTTTGCTGAAATCCCTCTGAAATGTTTTCCAAGATTACTTGCTTCATCCCCTTCCTATGGATTGAAGTGGGAACTGGCTGATCTCTAATTGCTTGGATTGTCCTTCTTGCCCTTCTCAAAGTGACATTTGTTTTCTTATGGTCCTTGAGAAACTCTGCCAGTTGCTGTGACCTTTTGTAGATTGAGGGCACCCTCAAAATGGCATTGACCATCTCTCTCAGCACTTTTGGGTAGATCCAATTAGGCCCCAAGGCCTTGAGCATGAAGAGTTTAAGTCTGATCCGAGCTAGATCCTTCTCCAACACAGTTAAGCCTTCCTTTCTCCCGACTTTCCCATTGGTCTCAAGGATCTGGGATTTCTGAAGGCAAGTCTTAACAGTAAAGTACCTGAGCTTTGTCCTTGTCCTTTGCCACCCGGTCCCTTGGCCTTTTGACATGAAGGACCCACATTTCCCTTGGTTTTTGTTGTGCTGCTGGCACTTTTGTATCAGGTTTACTTGTTCCTTTCCCTTCTCTTGTCAGATTCAAGGGCTTAGGCTTTCCTAACTGATTAGTAAATGATGGACAGGAATAATATGTTGCAGGTTGGCAGTTTCACAGAATCATCGGTGAATTCTGAAAGCTTCTGGGTAATAGGACACACAAAAATTAGGAGCAGGGATGCAGTAAATTTGAAAAGGGTAATTTGTGTGCAAGGTCATTTGCAATAGCCTTGAAGTAAGAATGTGTCTGGAGGTTCAAAAGCAAACTTTGGTTCCTTTTTTTAAAATTTAGCCAAATTACATATCCTGATCCAACATTTGGTAAAATCAGAGTGTCATCTTTGGTTTATAGTGGGCTGCAGTGGGATTCCTTCTAATCCAGGGCTTAGAAGGAAACGATAGGAGTACCACTTGGATCTCATGGCATACTTGGCAGGAAGGAGAGGCAGGTAGCAGGATAGCAACTTGTTTTCTACACCCTTATTCCAAAGGGCAGGAAATGCACAGGGAGAATCCATACAGGTTCACTGTGCTTTTTGAACAAAGCAAGCAGCCCGGCTGACCTTGTGAGCATCTTGGATCTTAGCAGGGCAGAAAGACACAAGGCATATACCACAGGTCTGAGAAGGTTCAGAGGAGACCTCCTCTACCAGAGCAGGAAGTGACAGCAGCAAAGTCCCCACTATGCTTTGCAGAGAGCTCCTAGGCTGGGCAGGAGCAGTGAATGTGTGCTGAACGTTCATATGTGAAACCGTGCAGAACCAGCAATTTCAACATTTTCTATTGTCTTGTTTTTATGGTGGGGAGTCTAAGACTTCCCTAGCTTTTGGTGCACTTAGACGAAAATTTGAAGTGCTACGTTGGGTCATGGAAAACAGGCTAACATGCCCTTCTCTGTACCTGAGCTTGAAATAGCCCTGTATCATTCCTGACTTAGAAACAGATGATTGACATAGAAACTGTTACCGCCAGTAACAGCAATTTGCCGGTCATCCTTGGTAAACTATTCCAATTCCCCACTATCCTTAACAAAAGAGAGGTTCTTTTTTTAAAGTTCTGTGTAGAAGTGTTTTACTACAGTCTCAGCACATGATAATTAGTCTGCTGGTGAGGTGTGTGACGCTGTCTTCTAAAATGGTTCCTGGGTGGAAGCTTTTCTTTGGTGCACAATCTACACATTCATACATTTGCTTGGGGATTTTTCTTTTCCTTTGGTATTTCAGCTTTTCTTCAAGTACATAATAAAGCACTATTAGTTGTTAGGGATTTTTTTTAACCCATTTACTAATGTTAACTTAAGTGTTAACTTATAGTTGTTGGACTTTTCCAGTTGTTGGACAATGCCACCTCATAAAATGATCTGTGGAAACCATGTTAGAATATGTCCCAGTTGTCTTTTGATCTGAACACTTTGGATTTCTTTGCCATTCAAACTGGGTCAGGCAGGTCTAAGGTTTGGGGACATGGTGTGTTCTTGGAGGTTGACCAGCCAGAGGGTTGGATTGTGGGTGTGGTGGTTGTGCAGAACCTGAAAATCAGTTTGGTCTCAGTTGCCTAGCTTGGAGAACAACTGAAATGACATGTTGTCCCTCTGAACTCTGATTCCTCTTATTTTGGCCGTTAGGTGCAGAGGGTTTATGGGATGGTGGCAAAAATTGGTTTTAAATACCTACATGCAGTGGACCCTACTTATTGTGCAAAAAACCCCCACGCACTGTCACGTAGCAAAATGTGTCTCATAGAGCCTGAATTACCTCTTTGAAGTTGTACTAGCTTGGTAAAATGAGACCGTGTATCACTGGAGTTGAAAGTTTTTCCTGAGTAAACTTGGTCTGAGAGGGAGGAGGGACTTGAAATATCACCATGCCATTTTTTGTGAGGTTTTCTGTGAATGCATTTCTTGCCAAGAAGATCCCCAGCACTTCCCACATAGCAGAATGGCTCTGTTGGAAACCCAGTAGTCTCTTGTAAAATGGTTCAAAAGTTCAGCTGTTTTAAAAGTCTGTGCTGGGCTCAACCTGCAAAGAGAGGAGAACACCTTATTTGTGTGCCAGAGATTTTGTTGTGAGAAGGTGTACTCTGCTGTATTGGTTATTAAAGTGCAAGGCTTTGAGTGCTAGCTACTCCTTGTGCAACAGAATTTGTATGTAGTTATTAGGCTTCGTTACATGGGTTTTAAGTGGATGTGTAAGGCAGTTGGATCAGTTATCATCTAAGAACAACTCTTAAGATGAAAGCAAGCAATTTGTGCTTAATGTAGTAGAAAAAGGGGGAGCCAGTAGGAGGACTGGCAGGATGAAACAGGGGTAATGTGCTTGAGGCAGTAATCCAGAAAAAATGATTTTTGCATTTTGAATGGATTTCAGGGGGTAAGATTGCTTCTGTCACAGCCAGAAGGAAAGAGATTATCTTGCATCTCAGCAACAATAGTGAGGGACTGGGTGAGTGTTTTGGTTTTATGAATAGAACAGGAAGGGAAGGTGCTGAAATGCTAAAGCAGGCAGGATTTTGAGCCAGTCCAAGGAGTATGGAGGCAGGCGGAGGAGAAAGCCAAAGGTGACACCCTGGCATCATGAGAAAGAAATGATTGAAAGACAAGAAGGTGAAGGGCAGCTGCATGTTCCCTGCCATATCAGGGTGTGTTTTGGTTGACCAGCAAGAAGTTCCCTTGGGGAATTCAGCATTTCAATGTCTCTAACTTGACATTGTTTGTACTGTCATATTGTTGTCTAAAGTCTGCAGTATGTTTGCAAACTCAGGTTTGCAAATTGCTGCTGCCCTGTCCCATAGGAGTGCAGCTCTCTCTTTCCCTGTACGTTTGGATGCTGCTCAGAATACACCTGCACTGAAATGTTTCATCCCCCCGGTAAGGGAAATGGGAAGTATGAAGTTCTAATATAACAGAGTGGAGCCTAGCCTGTAAAAAGAATGGGCTGAGACTAAATGCAGACATTTTGGGTTCTGGTTAAAATACTGTTTCTTAATATACAAAGAGAAAAATGAACATTTACATACAAAAAAAAATGCATTTTGTGAAAAGCATTGCTTACAAATAACCTTATGCTTATAGATATGCTGTTAGAGTCAGAAGTCTATTTCTACTCATCCTATTTTAATCTCTATTTCCTGTTTGTTTTCACCATTTATACACTGGGAAGGAAACTACTGTGTCTTACAGACTTTCCACACTACTGTTTCTATTTCTGCTATGAAAAATTAGCCTTTAAAGCAGTGTGGCAGAAGACATTTTTGCAGTGTTTTTGATAGACTGCAAAGAAGTTGGAACCAATAGAGAAAACACAGATAAGGGCAATAGTTTGTTGTTTTTTTTTTTCCCATAAAGTTCATGACAAGTAGGAAATGGAGTAGAAATTGTGTGTTATAGAAGGCTTTTCACTGTGTTGCAATTGTGATAAGCCCTGGACAACACATGGTAAAAAGATGATGAAGGAATATTTCCACTAAAGCTTGTTCTTGTTTTAGGCAGGAAGTTTACACTGATAATAGTTTTAAATCTTTAAATATATATATATGTGTGTGTGTGTGTTTGTGTGTGTATGTATGTATATATTCAGTATTACAATTCTCTGCTGAAAATTATTTTGATTTTATTAAGAAGTAATATTTTCAAGCAATGTACTTAATCATTTTACCTGCTGGCTTACCTTTACCCTGTCAGGCAGCTTGGTTTAAGGAATTCAGCTGCTTCTGCTTAATGGCTTTTTTCCTGCCCTTGCAGAACAGTCCTTTTTTTGTTTGGGCTCTTAGCACTTCAGGTGAAAAATCTAAAATTCCTGAAAACCTGTCTTTCTACTTGCTGAAGCAGATTGTGAAAATATTACTTTTCACTGTAATATTTTATAATTGCAGTGTATTTGCTCTGTCCCCACTTTCTCAAACTAATAATTTCTTCTGTAGAGGAATACCTCTAGTGATAAATGTGCTGGGGTTTTTGGGAGGTAACAGGTCTTTGATCACCTTGACTCTACAAGGAGCAGCTAGAGCAGCACGTAGCCCAGGGCTGCAGTCTGTATGGAGCAGGCCTGCCGTATTTTTTGGGCTTAGCTAGGGCCTGTGAAATAGCAGCAAATCTGGGTGCCATCTGGACTTGCTCTCTCTGCTCAGGCGAGGTCTGGGAATCCTGCATCACTCCTAGAGGGAGTGGTATTTTTTTTATTGTTGTTGGTTTTTTTTTTTTTTTTTCCTTCTAATTGCAGTGTGGGACAACCCCAAGTTTTTCCCAGGACTGTGAGAACACAAAGTCTGCCTTTCTCAAATCTTTTGAGGTTGCCCTTTTTTTTTTTTTTTTTTTTTTTTTTCCTGAGGAAGGCCATGAAAATCACTGCATAATGCATTTGGTTAAAACATTCATGTCAGATGTGACTTGAATAAACCCTGGAGCTAACCTCACATGAAGCCTACTTGTTTACTTTAACTGAATGAAGGATTAATAAAATGATAAGTTGGTTTCACTGAGGTTTTCTAATCAGTTGAAAATGTTTGTTTATTCCCACAATCATAATGAATAATTGCAGAGAATAATTTTAAACACTCTTATATTTTCTCCTCCCAAAATGTAAAATCCTAAATTCATGGACAGCATGTATAGAAAAGAGACAGAGTCCAAGGATGTAGCGACTGGGGAAAAAAAGAGAAATAATTAAACCCTCCAATATTTGCCTTTTCCTGAATGTTTACCTTGGATTCAGGGTTACATTAGATCCTATTGTGTGTTTGTCAACTCATTCTGTGTTGCAAGCAAAAATATGCTAAATACTTATCATTGCTTTGCCTTGTGCAGCTGAGGACTTACTTCCTTGAGAAAACGGCAGTAGAAGTATCTCTCTTTTCTGTTGAAAGAAATCAGCATTTGTCATTTACATATGGAGGTGTTGTTATTTCAGACACTTTCAACCATATCCATTTTCTGCAGAAGACTGAGTCGCAGAAGTGAAAAGCATTGATTGGGAAAGTGTAACAGTGAACAGTGCCTTGTGTGTCTTTCTCCTTCTGTCACACCCCCCCCAAAGTGCCACAAATTATTTATCATGTATTGGTTATCTGCTTGCAAAACCAGTGTTGTTATGAGGTACTTAACTTCACCTGTAAAGGAAATTAAGTGTGGATGTCAGTGGGTAAACTGTAAAGTTTATTATACTAACTTAGTACTATAATTGCCTTTTGTAACATGGTTTACAGTAGATTTTTAAACTATGCCCACTCATGATAATCCAAACAACAGAAAAGAAAATTACTTTTCTACTGATGAGGTCAGAGCCAGAGAATTCCTGACTTGCTCCACTGAATGTGTTTTGTTTGGCTTTCTCCTGAAGCTGAGGCACTGGGATAATCACAGTCTGCAGCAGTTGCCCTCCTATTCAAATTGAGAATGGGGATTGCAGGTGTAAATTCCCTATTTGATGACAATTCAGCAAAAGCAGATGTTGTAATAAGCCTATAGAAGTATTTCATGCAGTCACAGTACTTACCTCAGCCTTTTGATACTATGCTATAGTTTATGATGGTGAAAGTTTAAGCATTTTTACTCCTAGAGCATCCAAAACATGGTAAATGTTTGCTAAATTTCAAAGACATGTGAGGTCTGGAAGAAAATTGTTCAACTATTTACTTCCAGTGTGCTAATGTAGAATGCTCTTTCTGGTATGATAATCTTATCATACTGATGTGTGAAGTGTCAAAATGATGGGTGAAGGTTTTCCTGTAATCTGAATGGTTATGTTTAAGTTTTTAATACCTGTTTTTCAGAGGTTCCTCTGTCTTTTCAAATGCCCAACACTGTCTTTTGGTGGGACAGCACTGTTGGCTTCCTTCGCAGCAGGAAAGCTTTGGATGTTGCCACCACTACTAAGGTATTCCACTGAGCAAGGTGGTGGGCATTAAGATGTGATCTGCTGATAGTCCCGGGCAGGAGGCTTTTCCCTAATGGTCAGAATGAAAGGCAGTGGTTTTTGCTTCCTGTTTCCTAACACTCAACAGAATCTTTTGTGACTCTGACCAATGCGATTACACTCAGAACAGAGATGTTGCAATTTGCCACTGAGCTTTGGCATTGGGGGCTGATGCAGCAGACATGAGGGAAAATCAAACTTGCTGTAGCATTAAAGTTCAATTGATAAGCTTTACATGGTAATTTCATGATCCACCAGCTTTTAACCAAGACTTGGAATGTTGTAGCTTCCATCAGCTTTCCTCTCTACAAAAACCTGAGGTGAAAGAGTTGTCTATTTGCCAATATCTTGTTTTCTTAGGAGACTCTTGCCTAAAATTTTGTGTGTTTGGTTGTGATTAATTAGTATTCAAAGCTTGTAATTTGGGATTGATGAGACACTAATAAATTAAATATTATTTGCTATCATCTGATGATAAACTAGAACTATGGCAAAAGGACCAGATCAGCCAAGCTTCCTCTGGCTCTATTTTTAGGACTTGAGTCCTTTTCATATGTTTTAAAAACTTCTGTTGTTGCTCTGACTTCCATTGTTTGATTAGCAAGTTTATGCTGTTGCCTGTTGAGTTTCTATGCCCATGAGTTAATTTATCTTCCTTTGCATTCTTCAGGTGGTTAAAGACAGAGTGAGTCAGTGTTTTGCAGGTGAAGGTTTAGACAAGTTCTGGATAAAATAATAATAAAGGCTCTGTCTAGATTTTTATCTCGGTGCAGCAGAGGCAGACAGTTGAGAGACGAAGATGAATCTGGGTGGTCTTGATATTGGAGACTGCAATGAGCATGGATGTTTCCAGCTGGGGGACAGGGAGAAAAAAAAAGTTCCTGAAATTATGAAATGCGTGTATTGAATAACAGTGTTTTGCTGTGCAAGAAACCCATCTTTTTTGAAAAGCAGTCCAACCAGCTATTTTAGCATTGCTTATCTTAAAAGCAGCAGCAGGTAACAGTAATGTAGTCAGGAATACCTTGTTGGCTGTGGGGGTAGAAAAACTGTTCTGCAGGAGTGAAAACCTGGGGAGTTTAAGTCACAACAGCCCTCTCATACATTTATTTGTCTTTTAGCAAATGGTATTTGAATCAATTCAGTGACATGGAGAAGTTTATGGAAAAGTGCATTACTAGAGCTGTAACTGAGGTGATTTCATAGTTTATTTTTAGGCACTTTGGATTGAAAGTTGCTAATTGAGGGTGGGGGTGACAAGGGAAGGTTTGCTTGAAGTTGGGTTAAGCCAAGGTTATCTGTATTTGTCTCGAGCCCGGAAGAGTTGGCAGGAGAATTGACTGAACTTTGTGAACTTGCACAGACCTGACCCTTGACACAGTCACACACACACGCTCACACAAACGCGCCCTTGAATACTTTCTCAGCCGTACACTCCAGCCAGTTTCTCTAACAGGCATGCCACAATCCTTTCCAGCCCACACTGGGAGGATATTAAATAATTTTTATCCTAAAATTTCTGCTCCCTCCTCCTCCTTAACTTTCCCATCCACCCTCTGCATGTTCCCATTGTGGGGAAGGATGAGTGCTGTTTTCTCTTATCTCCTTGGCTATGAAGGTAGTTTCACAACTGCTCCATGCTTCAGTTTTTCACCTACCACAGACTTAATGTATTAAAGTGGGCCAAATCTGGCACTCCTTATCCCAGACAAATGTTTCATTGAAGTGTTTGGGAACTTTGCCTGGGATTCTATGAGATTGCAGGCAGTGGTATTTAAAAGAGAGGTTTCCACAGTCACTTGATTTAAGTAATTTATTTTTTTAGTGGACATAGCTTAATCAAGGCAGTGCTTCCAAGTCTGATACCATCTCTTATAAAGTTACCTGGGAAGAGGTTTGAAATACCTCACTTAATGTTTTCACATCTCCATGCATGAATTCCCAGTCGTTTCTACTCCTTCTTTTCTGTTTGAAGGCAAACCCTAAGAGAGATGTCGTTTACTTTACTTTCCCCCTTCAAGGTTAGTCTTGGATTCTGAAAGGAGAAGTTATGGCAGCTTGTTATCGGGTACAACTGATTGTCTGCAAGTGATGTGATGAAACAAACAGTCTAGCTGAGATTCTGACTTTATAATACTAATAAAAATCTTCAGGGTAGGAGAGGGGGATTTAAAGCCCCTTTGCATATGCAGACTTATACCTGCATTCTCTCACTCTGTGATTGATGAAACAGTAGCAGGATAAAAATTACTTCTTTTTTGGGGAGGGTAAGTTCATACTGGTTTTGATCCACTGGGGGCAAAATGGTATCAGGGTAAATTGTCAGTGAGGGGAGGGAATTGGTCTATGGAGTTAGTTCTGATAGCCCCATGTGTTTCTGGGCAGGAAACACAGTTCTGACCATATAGCATTGCATTTGCTAGAAAACCCATAGGTGGTAGCAAACCTATGACCTGCAGGGCTTTTCTGTATTTATAGTAAGAAGATGATAGATGTATTTCTTTTAAGACTTCAAAGGAAGAAAATGAAAGGGAAAAAGTTAAACTCTGTCAGAACCCACCAAAATACTGATATGTCAGCTCCTGAATAGGGTGTGCAGTGTGTTCTGTGCAGGGAGGTGCTGTTATAATCAAGGGAAATGTAGAGAATTGAAGTATAGCAGATATCCTGGATTCCCATTAAGCAGTTTTAAAAGTTTATTAAAATAAAGCCTTCTCTAAGAAAGGCATTAGGAAGTTGTTCCTTCACTGACTAGACATGTACGTGAGCCCTGTTTCTGTTTGAGGCATCATTCATTATAAAGAGTAGAGGAAAGTCCATTCTAGTTGCATGTTCTTTCACCCTCTGCTTCTTCATTGATGCTGATGTCCCAGGGGTCTTTGTAAGAGCCTCATGCTCAGGTCAGAGCTGCAGATCTGGCCATCTTGCCCCCTGATCTGCTCCAACTTGTGGATTGCAGCAGGAGATGTACCATCTCCAAAGGAGATAGGAGCTCCTTTTTTTCATCCTCAAACTCAGAAGCAATCTTAAAATCTGGTGCAGTACTTGTAGCTGGAGAGAAATGGAAGAGCAAATTACTTTCAGTTGGACTGCAGAGAGGCCACAAAGTCCTAGGGCATTTAGGTTTTTGTGGTGGGAGGAAGTGGAGGCAGAGGCTGAGGATTCAGCCCAGTGAAGAGGCCACAACTTTGCAGTTGCAGCAGGTTGGTGTGATGGCTTCTGTAATCTCCTGCTGCTGTACTCTTTTCCAGCTGAGCTTAAAAAAGGTTTGCCTCTGACTTCTGGGTCTCCCAAAACTGCTTGTTACTTCTTGTTGTTTTTTCCTGTGGAAACCTTGGTGGGCCCCTCTGTTTGCTGGCTCCAGGAGGTCTCTTGACATTGCTGTCTTGTCCCCAAAAACTTGGTGACTTGTTCCCAGTAGTGCTTGTCCTCACAGCACAGCAATGAGTGCATGAGCAGAAGAGTGTTCTTGTCCACTTCCCTGTGTGTTTAACTGAAGTTCATGATGGGCTGTTGAAGTTACCAGAACTATACTATAAAAATGTGCCTTTTATTTATTTTTTTTTACTAAGGGGTCTTTTCATAGTGTGCACATGAAAGAAGAAGCTGGGGTAAATGATTAATAGCACAATAAGGAAAAATAAACCTCTTCTCTTAGATTTTTTGTAAAAATTGTATCTGTTTTCTGGAGTTTCATCTGTGCCAAGATTCCTGTTTGTGGTTTCCTTGTGTACTTGCATTGTGATGTTTCATCTCCAAAGAAGTTTTTTTTTTCTCTGTTCAACTTTTTCCCAATTGTATTATATTTTTCCTTTTTTCTACCTGAAAACAAAACTTCTGTTTTTGACTTCATATTTTGTTCAACGATGGAAAAAGCTGGATGTGTTTGACTAGTAGTTGAGCTTCTGCTGCTCAGCTCTTTTTCATGATACTCACTTTTATAGGGTGATTTGTACAACAATTAACATTCCTCCAGGCTGAGAAGAGCTCTAATGGAAGGCTGTCTGTGAGCTGAGAGAGCAGCAGAAGTGGTCTGGGAGTAGAAAGATTAAACAGTGAGGTTAAACAGGTCAAATAAGAACTAACAGTCAATTGAAAAAAGTGCATACTACAGGGGATTAGAAGAAGGGATGAAGTTTAATGGCCAGGCTTTCCAATGAAGTTGTTACTTATGTGTGGGTAAATTGTCTTTGTTTTGACATCAGTATACAGAGATTTGGCTTTGTCCCTGAAGCTCAAAATGTTATTTTGTAGAAATACAAAAACCTGATTTCTTGCATATTACCTTTACCGCATACCTCTGACTTAGTGAGCTTCTAGCATTCTCTGTGGAGGTAGTTTCAGACTTCCATTTACTGACAAAGTAAATTCCTTCAGTTGGCAAAGGCAGGTAATAGTTTTCAGTCTGTCTGTGCTTTCTCACAGGTGCACACAAATGCAATTTCAATAGTAAGACACTATAAATGTTATCAGCATGTTTTTCCTTTTGCCATGTACAAGCAGAATCCAAGATCAGATAAAGGAAATGTCATGCTGACCTGTCCTGCCTCTGAAATATTTTTGACTCTTGGCTTCATGAGTTAGTTGTCTTTATCTACTGAGGCAGATTTCTTGTCTGTGATGGTTAAACAAAATTTTCCATCATGCATTATTAGAAATGAATGTTATGGAAGATCTTGATGACTCTTGACTAAGAATTGTTCTACTACCCATGACTTGAAAAAACACCAGTAAGCTAAATGTTTTTGGAACACTTTGTGGCTGAAATGCCTTAGCAGTGGATTCCAGGAAGGAGCAAAGTTGAAATGTGTATTTTACTGTTTTCTCTTATTTTTTGTAGATGATTTCCCCATGCTAAAATGTAACAGGGCAGACAGAGAGCATAAACATGTGCTCTGTTGTGACATAACAGTGAGAACTGGAGGGTACAGGCTGGATGGGACTTCTTCATTTCCCTCTCAGGGGAGCTCTGACAAGTCTGGAGGAAGTTTTGCACAGGATGTTCAGGGTTTTGCTACAGATCACCTCAGTGGGATATAGTATTACTACTTTTCCCTAGTGAACGAAAGCAAGAATTGGTTACTTTTCTAAAATTCATTGAGCCTTTGTGATTTTTGATTCTATGCTAATGGTTTTCCATTTTGTGCAGAAACATCTTTCCTTGTGTAATGATATCTTACGTGTAATGATAATGAATAATGAGGAAATGGCTTCATAGGTGATAAAGGACATTACAAAAATCCTGCTGTGAATTAACTGTAAGCTAAATTGTGTTCAAATCATCAGCTCTGGGCACAGTTCTCCTGCTGTGTTTCATCCTTCCTTCCTCCATTCTCTGCTTTCTGATAGGCTTTGCAGCCTGGTCTTTGCCAAGAAAGCAAAAGGCATTGGAAAGAAAGTGGAGTTAATTGTATTTAATGGTGGGTCAGGAAGGGAGGAGGAGAGATAAGGTTTTAATATCAAGAGCCAGCACCAATACAGAATACAGGCATGCTTTTAAGTCTGTTTTATTAAAATAATTTCAAAAGCAACTCCTTCAGAAATATTGGTCATCTTGGCAAAGCACCATGATGATTTTTTTTTGAAATCTGAACTCTGGATGACCTAACACTGGGCCTGTTAAAAAACCCCTTTTCCCTCCACCTTCCTTGTCTCTTTATCCTCCTTTGCCCCCTAAACCACCAAGCAATAAGCAAAGCCTCGGAACTGGCTGTTTGTGCCTTGGTGGTTGGAATAGCTTTTCCATTTTTTGCAAGGAAATGTTTATGGAGAGTTTAGGAGCTGCATCTCCAGGGCCTTCTTTCTTCAGAGCTTGCTGAGCCATTTTGGAACAATTTGGTGCTTTTATGTAGTGTAAGATAGAAATACCAGCTTGGATCCCCAAAGTGTGAGTGTGAGTGTGACCATGGCTCAGAGGGAGTGCAGGGCTCATGCACCTGCTGGCAGTGCTGGAGCCAAGTCACTGCCCACTCAAAAATCAAGTCATGTTCAATG
This sequence comes from Promerops cafer, assembly GCA_013398275.1. Classification (NCBI taxonomy): domain Eukaryota; kingdom Metazoa; phylum Chordata; class Aves; order Passeriformes; family Nectariniidae; genus Promerops; species Promerops cafer. The sequence goes on along the minus strand of VZSE01010635.1, from coordinate 93,564 downwards.
CTAACTTCTAACCTGCTCCACAAAGACCTGCAAACGCTTCTCCACCCCTCCATTTGTGAGCATTGGAGGTTTTGGTGGACCACAGAAATATTGATGCCTGCTGTGCTGCAGCTGCTGCTCAGGCCACCTTTGATGGAACAAACTGCTTGGCACACAGTTCACATCTGAAGGACATTGCTTCTTGCAAGCTGGGCATGTCTGCCTCTAAAACCCCCCAGTTGTGTTCTTCTGTTTTGGGGAACCAGGAAAACCAGTGGGAATTGGAGCATTTAAGGGTATGTGTTTCCTCATCATCTCTTTGATTCTGTTATGTTTTCACAAAGTATTTTTTTCAGCTGATGAGTTTTTTTGGTTTTTTTTCTGACGGGTGAAATTCCTGTCAGAAAATACCAGCCAGAGCTGGGAAAGGAATTTCACAGAAATATACTGTTGTAATAATAGCAGAGAAAATTTCCAAGCATGATCTGAATGCAAGGCTTGATTTCTTTTGCTATGGGTCAGAGGAGCATAAACTGTGCCTTTCATCTGTGTAGTGTTGAATTCTGCAACAGAAATGCTTGGTATTTAGTATTTGGTATTTTATTTTAACTATTTTTCTGCTGAAAATGAATAAAGATCAAAATAGTGTCCATTTTGGTAATGATGCAGTGTCTGGTCCAGTCTTAGAAGTTACAAAGCTCTTGGCAGATGAAGGCTGCGAGTTTTTGTCTTTGGCAATTTCCGTTCTAGCTATATAACTTATGGCAGAAGGTGAGATTCAGGATGATTTAGGTTAAGAAGAATTTGATATGTTAAGTATTGCAAGGGGCATTGTAGAGAATTTGCTTCAATTGTCATGGTTTTTGCTGGAAAGAAAATTAAATTTATTTAATTTTTTAAGTTTACAGTGCACAAGGCTGGAGTCTGACTATCCTGACACTTTACTGAATATTTGATATCAAATATTATACATAAAAGAGCTACTAAATAAACATCAGATAAGAAATTTTGAGTTATGCAGGGAAGCTTCCTTAACAGTGTCAAAAGGTATATTCCTAATTGTGTGTTGTTAAATCCTACCCATGTATTAAGTTGGCTACAGCAAAAGCTTTTACACAAACCTCATCTTTTCTTCCAAAATTGATGGTCTCTTCCTGAGTTCAAGACATTTTAATGATTTTTATACTTTATCTTTTAAAAGAATGATAGTTGAAGATATGCCAGATTTATTCTTCTCCCCCAAAAGGGTTGTGATTAAGCTCATGGTTTCAGCTTATTTCTGCGTAGCTGCTAAATTTTTTGAGGGCTGTGTGTAATAGACTAATTGTTGCCAGAATTAATTACATCTGTAAGGAAAGTTTATAGATAAATAAAAGCTGTGAAACAGAGGAGGCTGTTACCTTTTCGAAATCTGACCACTGATAATGTCTGGAAACCTGAGAGCTGATGCACTGTAGTTTTGTTTCTATGCTCATTGTTTTGTTTCTATGCTCATTCCTTGGTGCACATAATTATTATTTTTTTTAAGACTGAAAAGTGCAAGAATGCAATAGATTATTTTAATTATTGATTTTTTGCTTGTGTTTTCTTTAAGGGTTAAAAATGAATGCAAAAGATAAAATTATGCGTATTATATACAAGGTCCCTTCTCTGAACACTTTGAAGCAGGATACTTTACTGGCCTGTGTTCAGAGTCATGGTTGAGCTACAACTTGATAGAATAAGGCATTTAAGAGTGCATAAAGATTTAAGAGGGCTGACATTGTTGGATGTCTTTTGCTGTCATCAGCAAAGGTAAAACGTTATTTCCTTTATTAAGCCCTTGTCCATTGATAGTTGTTAATTCAGATTATACATGAGATATAAAATATTTAAAAACAGAGCAAATACCACAACAGATATTTAGCTGGCAAGTTGTGGAGGTTGTGCAATTCTTCCTCAGACATGGAAGCTAGTATTTAATTTGAAATGAGCAACCTCCCGATGAGCAATCTCATGGATTTCTATTCTGCTGGATTTAGTGACCAAATCTTGGTGGACTTTCATGTGAAGGTATATTTAAAATACTTTTTTTTCCATTTTTTTTTTAAATTTAACCAAAACTTCAGATGGCAGGCTTGTTTCACAGTTAATGACCAGCTTTAGAATTAATTTTCAGGGAATGTGTGTGTTTCCATGTATATTGTGGATTTATTAAAAAAAATCCAAAACTTCCTATCAAGAAGAAAATGAGAGAAAGGAAAACAGATCACCTGTTTCTGTTTTAAGTTAATTCTGATGAAAAGCTACATAATGCAAAGTTTTTGTCAATCCAGCCAAAGAGGTTGGACTGGCTGTTCAGGACTGTGACCAGCAATGCATCGGCAGATAGCACAAGGTATGCACTTATTATAACTGCATAACAGGCCAACTTAAAAACAGTGAGCAGCTGGGCATGCATGCCTTCCTTTCAGCCTTAAGCTTCCCATGGAGAAGCCCTGGGGAAACAGAGCTCTTCTTGTAGCAGTGGAGTTGAGTAAGTGGGATGGGGCAATGCTGGCCAGGGGATATGGAGGCCCCTGAGTGGATGGGCAGAGAGCCCCAGTGGGATGGTCTCAGGGCTGGGTTTCACACACAGGTGCTGACAGACAGGGCCCCTGGGTACCTGCCTCAGCTCTCTCAGCAGCTGTGGCTCCTGTGCTTTGAAAGGCTAGATTAGGGTACAGCATGTCTGCAGGAATGCATTTCTGGAAGTTATGAAATGTTTTTGGACTATCTATATATATGTATTTGCCCCTTTGAAAGTGAGGTGGGGGGAGCAGGAGGGGGTAATGTTTTGGGATGCTGTACTAAAAACCTGAGGCTAGCCAGGTGTAATGAAGTTTATGATGTCTGCCTGAAGGTATTTGCAACCTACAGTGGCAGCTGTGAGGGGCAGATTACAGCTTTCATCTCACCCGCATGCAGATGAGTTCAGTGGGAGAGAGGTGCTGCAGCCATGACTCACTTGAGCCCCCACACTTCATTTTTCTCTCAGCCTGGCTTTATCTCTAACCTGTACTTTGCCCTGAGCTGTAGACTAGGTCCTTCAGCTGTGGCCCAGGAGAGGAGTTTCTTGCAGGCCTGTTTTCTTGGCACTTTGCCTGGGGCAGCCCCTATGCAGCCACATCCTTGTAGGCCCTTGGGCTATCTCATTCATCCTGACCCCTGGGTCTGTGCTGTACTCTGAGCCAAGGGCATACATAACAGGCCAGGGGAGTGGTCACAGCACCAAGCCTGGCAGAGCTCAAGAAGTGGCTGGGCAATGCTCTTGGGCACATGCTGTAACTCTTTGGGATCATGTCGTGCAGGGCCGGGAGCTGGGCTCGATGGTCCTTGTGGGTCACTTCCAACTTCCAATGTCTTCCAGGACATTCTGTGTGTGATTCCTTGCTCTTATGGGAGATATAAACAAGGTTATCTTGATGCTACTTTTTCTCTGTAATGGGGAAGGAAGGGATTCCTGCTGCTGCTGTTCCTCCTCCTCTTCCGTACCAGTGGGGGATGATAGGGGTCACAGTATGAAATGGGGCACTGAGGGTGACTGTCATGGCATATGTGGGCTTTGTATTGATGTGACCCAGATTTGTAGGGTTTGCCTTCTATGCTATTTTGTTTCTTCATGGTGAGCTGAGACAGGGGATTCAGACTATCTTCCCTCCTGAGGTCCCTGTGGGTTACATTACTTATGGTCTTTATTAAGAAAGCGAGCCCCAAAACCTCCCTCCCTGCCCCCACAAAACCAAGTCGTGGCTGCATTGAACAGATGTGAAATAGCTATAAGCAGGTATTCCTTATTTTTCTAAGGTTCTGAGGCTCAATTTACTACTTCTCTGATAATATCCTTGGAAGAAATGCAGCAAAACTCTAGGTCATATCAGCTTTGTCTTGTTGACTGAGAGATATTATTTTACCTGTTAAAACTGCATTCAAAAGATCATTAGTGGTAGTGATAATTGGGAAAGTAATCTTTTGGGAAACCTTCTGGTTGTGGGGGCAGGCATAGCACTTTTTGAAGGAGGGAAGAACATCAAGACAGATTTTTTTAGAAGTATATTTTAATTTCCAGGAAAGCCTCACAATCAGTTGATCTTTGACTTACTCTAGTTCACAGTGTTTTTAAAGCAGAGATGGTGTTCTGTACCTACCCCCGACCCTGTGTGTGTGTGTGTGCGTGCGTGTGTGTGTGTGCGTGCACGTGGGTGTTTCTGCAAGAGTTGTGTTAAAAAGCAATTGGCATTTGCTGACTTTCTCCATCTGAAGCTGCTTCTGTTGGGCATATGAACTGATTCTGTGCACCCTGGCATGTGCCTGGCCCTGACTGACCCTTCACGTGCAGCTCTGCGTGCCCAGTGTGCAAAGGCAGGTCCCTGTCAAATGTGGTGCCAATGCAGAGGGGCTGCCGTGGAGGTTCCCCTGTGCAGGCACTCCCGAATCCATCATGTGTGAAGCCATTCCACATAACCCTAACAGAAGGCTGCCTGTCAGCTGCAGGCCTGGGGTGGGCAGGATCCTTACTTTCTATGATTTCCTTGCATTAAAAACAGGGAAAAAGGGGCATTTCACCACCTTGGCTGGCTGATGGTGTGATCGGTATCTGGCTCTCTTTAGGCAGGGCTGTATCCCATGCCTTCCCAGGTGCACACCCGTGTGTTTGTACACACGGTCTTGGGTGAGCGTTTTGTAGGAGGATCCTGTGGGGGAAGATGCATGGACATTAAGTGGCCTGATTTATTCCACTGTGTTTTATTTGATTGGTTTGACTCCTCCACTCTTCCCCCATGTTTTCCCAAATGCTAGGAAGGCCCTGCATTTTTCAGTGTCTCAGCCATGTATCTTGATTTAATTATTCAGTTATCTCCTCACGAAATACAGTCACATGCTTTAAAGAAAATATAAAAGTGAGCATTCTATCTGGCCATCTTCAATCTTCAATAAAGATGGTATTGTTTTGAATATGTTAAAAATAACAAAATGCTTTTGCAGAGATTATGATAAAGGGAATGTAATATGGTTGATTTACATGTGCATGTTTGGTTGCCCAAAAATGAGGCAAATACCTGAAGCATGCTGTAAGAATTAAAGGCCAGTTCAAGGAATCCAGGTGCCCTTTAGTTTCAGTACACCTAAGCTTGAGAATGAACTCCAAGGTCTGCTCATTAAAGAACTCATCTCTGTTTTGAAGCCCAGCCTTTTTTTTTTTTTTTTTTTTTTTTAACTCTTGAGCAACAAAGCATACATTTAAAGTGTTTTTTTCCAGATCTATCTGAAACTTCTGGCTTTCTTTGTTCACTCCAGCTGTCAGCAGATTTCAAGGTGTGTGTCTCTGTGTTTGAAGAAGTTATCATAGATACTGGTGACAGCTGGGCTTTGAAATGTTCTTTGCAGTCAACACAAAGTACCTGAGGAGTGAGTCATGAACATTTACAGACCATACTTGGCTTCATATGTAAGTCTTCTAATAATGAGCCTGCCTAATTGAGCCGGGGAAGCTCATGACTTCACCATGGTCCTCAAAAAGTGATCCAGTTGCTAATGTTAAGGATCTGAGCAATGTTACTTTTTTTTTTTTTTTATGATGCTACATTCAATTAATCAATAGAATTAGGATTTTCATCTTTTCTGTCACTGCCAGAGGGGTCTAAACTAGTGTGATTTCCATTCCTCAGGGGCTTCCAAGGGTATCTTTTGTTTTTGCAGTTTTAGTTATTATTTAAGTTAGAAAACATGAGTCTGTGCATTTTGAAGGTAGGACTTTCCAATGATGAAGTTCAGTGATCTTTTCTCCATTACTAGTTTAATGCACTTAATACATTCCTGAGCAAGGTAACTGATGCAGCAAATTATGTTTAATCACATAGAATTAGAGAAGTCTGTAATTTGTGTTTATAGATGCTGTGTCTGCTCCAGGTGTAAACTGAACCACCAGAAGTCTGCAAAGACAAAGCTCTCTGAGCTCTGTGCAGTTATTCTGGACTTGTTTCCATCATGTGTGGAAGAAATACTATTAAAAAAGTGAAGGTGCACTCTTGGATATAACAAAAGTTTATTGCTGACAAACTGTCCTTTCTTTTATCCTTCTCAAGATTTTCAGAATGTTTTGCAAAAGTCAGCTTTTGTTTGACTTTCTGAGCACTGGAAGAATCTCTAATGCCGTTCATCCAGGCTTGAATGCCTGGATTCCACAAATTTGCCAGGCCTTAGTGTCTTCAGTGCATGCTGCATGATTCAGTGTTACAGACGTACTTTAAAACTTCCTGACTTCAGACTGGAATGCCTCCTTATGTTGGTTTTCTTTCAAGGTTGTACAAATGCACACATAAATGCACACAATGTAATTGAGAAAACTGTATAACGTATAATAACGCTGCATAAAAATGAATAATAAATGTAGGAATAAGAAATAAATGGAAGGAGAAAATATTTTCATGAGACTGTACTTGCATGAGTGATGTACAAATAGGGAGGGTTTTGTAACTAATTTTAGCTACCATGTTCAATCTTTTATTACTGTTTACTTAGGAGGGTTTAAGTCTTGGTCTTACCTCTTGGATGTTGGAACTGCAATCTCCATCCTGCTGTAGCCCATGTTTCCAAGATGGGCAGCAGTGTCTGTGCGTGGGGAGTAGCAGAGGGCAAGCGTGAAGGTGTGCTGGGAGTGTTTCAGGGACATCACCCTCTGCTGCTGCCCAGCACCTTTGTTGTGCCTTTAGGCATGGTTTGGGAAAATAAGTAGATGAACACTGGAAGCTAGTGAATGCAGAGAAGAGCAAGATATGCGTCCGAGAGTGGATTTGTCTTCCGCTAACACAATTCAGCTTCCTTTTTGTAGCATGAATGTTCAATAAATTTTATTTCTCAGGGCTGTGTTTTAAGAGCACATTCCAGGTTGTGTTCCTGTTTAAAAAAATTTTTAGTGAGGAAGCATCCTGACTGAAATTTTGAACTTCATCCGGTGACTGAAGAGCTTGTAGTGCCTAAATGGGATTTATTGTAACTGAACAGGAAAAGCCCTGCAATATAAGACTATGTAGTTGTGTAAAAGCATTGTGTTTTCTGTCATCTTACACTAATTTGACCTTGAATTAGAGCAATGTCTTGACTTGAGTATCCGTTAGACATAATGTAGTATGAACAAATTGTTTTAAAGCACCTATTATTATAATTTATTTTTTCATCAGTGCATAACATAAAGTTACTAAGTGCTTTTGTCCTGTTTTTCTTTATTTCAGACTTGGGTCACAGAGAAATGTGAGGATTTACACTTCTGAAGTAGATGTGAATGGGATTGAAGAAATTACATGGAGGATTCTGAACTCCCCTTCTTCCTGCTCTGGGAAAGATGGGTAAGTGTATTATGAAATAATTCATAATTAACTCAGTCCTTACTTCAGAAGGTTTTTAGTCAAAAGAGGAAGATACAATTCAGATGACTGCATGTAAGAATGGAAGAAATTTCAGATACTACAGATACACCTCCTAATTACAAATATAAGCCTTCAGAATTTGCTGTTCCTGTTTAGTAATATGAGGGTTTCCATCAAAAAAATAGTGTGAGTTTTCTGTAGTAAATCTCACCCCCTCCCACCCCCACCAACTCTCTGATGCAAATGTTCTGTATTTGAAAGCTTTTAGCCCAATGTCAAAGAAAGCTGAACTGACAAAATGAATTTTGCCTTTCTTGAACTGATTCTGAGTGAGGCTGTTACTGGAGAAAAGTGCAAGGTTGAGCTTTATCAGATCCCTGCACGTATTTGTTAGTGAAACAGACAGGTGAGAAACAGCAGCAGCAATGTCCATATCACACCTGGGCTGCTCCTGAAGCCTGTTGGCGTGCAGCTGATATGTTAGTTCCAGTGGCTGCAAATCCAGCTTGTGTGTCTTCCTGCCTCCTTCCCTTGCTCTATCTCTGCCCACAGATGGGAGGAAAGAAACTCCAAGGCCAAACCCTGTGGGAGGATAAATGGGATTTCACTTTGGGTTGTCTTTCTCTGGCTCTGCCTGTAGGTGTGTGGGGCCATCATTAGAAAAAGGCACATGACTTTTCTGTGGAATTTATGTCTTGACATTCTGATTGCTTTCAACTTAGTGAGTACCTCGCATATGTCACCTTCAGATACCAACCAATGAATAAGATCTGTGCTTCCTTGTACAACCTGTTCAAAGTAAAAAGATACAAGTCCTCTTAGAAAAGCACACGGTGTTTAAGCCCTGGCTTTTGGCAGAGGTTTCTCACTTCTGCATCAATACACTCAAGACCATGTATGTGGTCCTGTGAATGTACCAGTGCTGAGCAGTGCATAACAGGATGAGTTTTCAATTGCAGGTGTTGCTGACCAGACAGCTCTTTCACCAAGTTGTGATACAAGAAATATTTAAGAACTAGTAAAAATGAGCCCTAAAACTGGCAGAGTGACAGCAGAATTTTTGTATTAGTTTAAGCATTCTTGTAATTCTTGAATCTAGCTTAGATTCATTTCATCCAAATTGTGTGCAGGGCTGAAAATGGAGGGTGCACCATCCAAAGCAGCTTTGGATGACCTTCTGAGTCTTTTACTCTTGTACATGGGGGCAGGTAACATCTAAAAGCAATAGGTGTGTCTGGACAGCACTCTCAGCTTCAGAGGACCAGAACCAAGATGATGCCATGCTGCCTACAGCTCTGAAGCCAAAGGACGTGCTTTGGGTGGTATAGGGAGAAAAGGCAATGATATTATTGTGTTGAAGGTGTCAGGGACAATGTCTGAGGCTTTGCCTGAAGTGGATATTGGCAGCAGGTGCAAATATATGCTGGAGAGAAGCAGGCTGCAGCGAGGTTCAGGAGTATCCCAGCACTTGGAGGGAGTAAAAGGGTAGGCAGCAAAGAGGGTGTCAGTGGTGTATGAAAAGCATCTGGAACTCAGTGGGTGAATGAGGAAAACAAATGGGAATAGAAACTTGTGTGGCTTCTCCAGAACAGAGAATAGGATGAAAGGATGCAGTGGAGAGTGAAGTGGGTGGGAATTTTTCTGTTCAGCCATCTACACCAAACATTTTTTTCCCTCCAGAGATATTTCATGGTGGGCTGTGTTTGAAACCGAGTATTAAGGAGTCTCCCCTGCAGCTGATGAGAGAGAGAGGTGAAGAAAAATTCAGGGAACTAGAAATCAGACCTTTCTGAATGAGGGAAAAGAGCAAAGGGGTGAGAAGTATGCAGGCAATAATGAGAAAACAAGTGTTTTGAGGGGAAGTTTTGGAAAGTAATGGGAGAGCAGGGATCTTCATCAGGAAGTACACAGTGGTAAGATTTGATTTCCAGCTTTCTTGTTTTGTTTTTTTTTTACCAGTATGATGTACATGGCAGCTCTTATTGGAGGGAAGCAAAAATCACTTTTCTCATCAAGGAAGTGGAGAAATCTTACTATGTTTGCTTGCACAAAGAATGCTTTAATGTAAGTGTGGAAAAGCAATAGAAACATTTTGGTAGTACTTCTTGTATTTTGTATTTTTTGAAGAGGGGGCTGCATATGGTAACGCAACCTGGGGTAACCATCAGCCCACAAACCCACCCCTGTGTGTCTTGAGGTTCTTTCTGAAAAGATGTTCTTTTTTCCCCCCCATCTTTCATTTACTGACTTGCTTAGAAAAAGCTAATGTTTTAAAACTTTATTTTGAAGTTTGTCCTAATGAAGTCTAGCTATATTCTGGCACTGCTTGATGGTAAGATTAAAATGCCTGTGAATATTTTAAAGTTTTGGGCTTTACAAAAGTACCTTTTGTCCTGTAGTGGGTAGGATGGCTGTCTCTTGGCAAGATGTGACTCCTGTCTGAAACCAGAGCAGGTCTGAAGCTGACCTAATAGCGCATAAATGGGCATATTCTCTCAAAAAGGTGATCATCTTGGCAAAGTATGGGCCAGTCTGTGCTTGTGGTTGTATTAACTTCTACCTTGTGTCTGCTGTTTCATCAGCTACAGTTGTGCTTGCAAAGTGTTTGTGGTATATTTGCTTCATCAGGAGGAGACAAGGGGGTGTCAGATGTGCCAGAAAAGTACCCTCACCTTTCCTCCTTCAGTCCCTGTGTGGTGTCATGTGGGGCTGGGAGTCTCCTATTTTAGCAGGCGCTAAAATACGTTGATAACATTTGCTTCCAACAGGGCACTCTTCTCATGGACATCCCATTGTCTTCCCCTTTCAACCTCATTCTGGGTCAGTCTGAGGGCACTGGGAGCTTGTCCTGCTTTCCCTGGTAGTGGTATAAGGGAGGTGGTGCTGACCGAGGTGTAGTATGGGCAGGCCTGGGATGCCCAGTGCTGTGGAAAAGTGAAGGGAAGAGCAGGTCCAGCAGCAGTAATCCTGACCTTTCTGGGAGCATCACATTCATCCTATATGTACTATCCCATGGCTGTTCCCACTGTTTGGCAGGGCTGGGGCTTGCAAGGCTGACACCAAAAAAACGTGGCTGTGTGTTTGCAGTTTTCCACTGCTGTAATCAAGTATTGGAAACTTCCATTTATGCCTGGGAGCTTTTTACTACTGAACGTGCTCACTGAGGAGCTTGTCCTCCATATGAATTGCCTGGCCATATTACTCTGTGTCTGTTTCTAACCCTGTCTATTCATCAATTTTATTTTATTTTTTCAAAACAACTCAAAATATAGGTAAAGCAAGCATTTTATTGTATCTGTAAATATGCTGACCTAGCATCAAATGGAAGAGTATGATGAAGTGATAAATGCTTCAAGCCCCTGGCCTTTTATCTCTGATTTTCTTTTTTTAAAATGTTTCTCAAACTTAAGTGATTGCAAAGTTTTCCAGATCTGATAACTGCAAAGATTTCAAGTGAAACTTTTGGCTTCTATCCCAGTATGAGATCATACAAAGTGATATTAGCTGAATTTATACCAGAGTTTGAAAAGAAAATGAAAACACGTTACTGTTAGTGTCTCTCAGCTATTTTTCAGCTATGCTGGACAAATATTTTCTCATTGGTTAAGTTCTGAGTACCATTTGAAATATTTTCAAATATATGTGTGTGTATATATATATGCACATTTTTCTTTCCTACTATTGTATTTAATTTATATTCTTTGGGTCTTTTATCCTTGCTAGCAAGACTCCTTGGATTCCATTTTACGTAGAAGTTTTTTAATCTAGTGTTGCAGAGAAAGCTCACTACAAGAGAGAGGATGTACTGAATTCCTGTTGCTATTCCAGAATGACCTTAAAAGAGAATCTCTAGCCTGTCTTTTTGTCTGGTTTCTGTGACAGGAGACTTTGAAAGCAATGGTCCTTGTAATGGGGTGTGTGTACCTAATAATGGTAAATGTGTGTCAACTACACATTTTGTGGGTCTCCTTCTATACAGAAATAAGATAAATAATGCTTTAAGTTAGGCATTTAGATTACTGAACAAGGCTGAACTTCAAGGGCTGAACTTGGAAATCCAAGCAATTGGACACTAGAAAATTCTACATTTAAAGCTACTCATCCATCCCCTTGGTAAATATTCATTTTGATTGCCTTTAATTAGAGGATTGTGTGCTTCCCCCCTCCCCCCCACCCCCCAAGGCCTGAGTATTGTTCAGCACACAGCATGGCTAATGCTTAATGAGTGGGTAGGTTGTTGATGTTTTGTTTCTCACCATTTCTTGAATGGCTTTATTTACTGCATGGTTGGCAGATGGTGCACTGAATACAGAACTACTCATTTCCTCATGGAGATTTTCATGGCATTTACACCATAAAGAGTTACTTTACTGCATATTTTTCAGGGAATGTTAATCAGGAGTGCAAAATCAGGCATACATGTATATTTAACCAAACTGTGAGCCCTGACAGTTAATTTTCTGGAAGGAGATGGTTACAGGAGATGGTTGCCTTGGTGGAAGATCTATCAGGTTGTATTGATTCCTTCCCCCACTCTTCTTTTTTGTAGCAGAAGGCAACAGTGGGTCAAAGCTCCCACAGGGGCATGAGGTATCTCCATAACTCAAGCAGTTTGGTGGAAATGTTGTAAACAGCTGTAACTTCCCTCCTTCTCACCAATGTTTGCTTCTTGCCAGTGTTGATTGTACAAGAGAAAACAGAATTTCACCTCAGAAATCTCTTGTGTAATCAAAGGAGTGGATATTTTGTCCAGCAAACTGGCTCAGCAACCTACTTCCAGCATTCAGTGCACGTTTGTGACCTGATGGAAATGAACAAAGCTTCAAAACCTACTGTAAGTTACAGGAAGAGCACACCCTTCATCTGGTTTCTGTCTTGGAGCCTGTAAGCTCTTCAGGCTGGAGCCTGTGCCTTCCCATATGTCGATAGAGTATTTCAAGCACCATAGTAGTATAAACAGCAGTGGATGAGGTCATCATATATCAAACAACATAATTAAATCAGTGCCTTATTCACTGTCTGTGTCTCATTATGGCTGCCTCCTAGGTCACTCTGCAGCCTTGGAGATCGTGTAAGAACTAGAATGTTGCAACAGCCCTTGCAGAAACATTTGCTTTGAAGTTGGTGCTATTCACTCAGAGACCAATCTTCATAAAAATGTACTTTTGTAAAATGTGGTGCTATTTTGAAAAAGCCATGTAAAAGGGAAACACTTACTATTGAATTTTTGTTTCATAAATTGTCATGCACGAATGTCAGCTGCTGATCACATGATTGTGATGGGATTTCTTGATTGATTAGAAGTCTGAAAGCAATCAAGTATATGATGTACTCGAAAAAAAACAGGTTTCTCAGAGAGGAGCATAAGCTGCCTGCAAAGCAACCAGATTTCAGGCATTGGCATGAAACTGGCATTTTTTAAAGTTAAGCGTTGCTTTGTTTTGGCCGCTATTTTAAAGTGCGTTCCCTGTAAAACAATATAGGAAAATATTTTAAGATGCTCCTTCTCCCTTTCACAGTTCTGGTACCCACACTTTAAATTTTCTGTTATATCGACACCTATAAGTGTTTTATATAGATCCCTATGTGTGTTTTATGAGGAAGTAGGCTACCAATTTTGTCTGAGCAATAAGGTACTTTGAAATCTGAAGTCATAATAAGATCTGCGCATAAGCCTTGTGCCTCACCACGTATGATGCCATGGGCATGTGTTATTGCTTACCTATGCCTTAATTACTGTACACATGTAGCTACAGGAATATATCCATATGGCCTTCCTACTGTAAACTTTCAGGTGACTTGCTAATCTAGGCCAGTACTCAGAAACAAGGGCTGGCCTGAGATCTTAGTAATTACAAAGCCGGCATACAAACTTCAGCATTAAGGCTCTCCCAGATCCACTTGAAATCAGGTTACATTCATATTCTGTCTTGTTTTTTGAATAGCAGCCCAACAGCATGCAAAGTCGTTATGTTGTTGCTTGACCTGCTCTATCCCTGTCTTGCTGCCAAGGGAAAAAGAGGAAAAGGTATTCAGGACTTATGTTCTCTTGGCTTTGCCATAAGTGAAAGAGATATTCTTTCCTCCTTTAAAAAAAAATAAAAAAAATCTGTGGGTTTCCTGAATTAATTAATATTATCTGATGAATTTACTGAAATAATACATGTTCATCCTCCCTGAAGTTTATCTATTTGTCTCTGGTGCTTTTCCTCTCTACCAGTAATGACAGCTCAGAACCATGAGTTGGTACCATGCATTAAGGGATAATCTTTGCTAAACTTGAGCCTGAAAGTAGGAAAGTGAAGAGAGATCAAAGGCAGCTCTCTAATATTCTGCAATACAGGTAGGATCCAGAAATCAAATATAAAAGCAAAGTTGTGCTGCTCAACCAAATACCCTCATTGAGAGTGGAGGACATCTGCCAGCTGGGCTGCCTCTGGGGCTTGTTTGCCCTCCAAAGCACTTCCACAAACCTTTTGCTGCAAAGATAGGAGGTGGGGATGATGATGAGGAGGGTCTTGCAGGATCCTGCTGGAAGTTTGAGTCTGTAGTTCCTGCTAGGTAGCTGCCCTGCTGGGAAGACTAGCCTGGCAGGGTAGGAAAGCTGAGGGAGGGGCAGAGAAGGCTACTTACCCCCAGGCTAGAGCTGGAAATCACCTGGCTCCTGCTCAGCTAGTGAAACAACAGCAAGGAGAAAAGTCTGTCATCCTGCCTGAAGATGGGTGCCTTCATGTGGTTCTGGGGTGCTAGGGAGAAGTCAGTTCTGCTAAGTCCACTCTTAATAAGAACCCTGCTGTTCCTAACCTTTTCTTTTTTTTTGCAGGAGCATCATCCAAACAGGAGTTAAAAGATCAGTGGTAGATAACAGAAGTATGGGCTGCTCAGTACTTAAAATTTCTAGTCTTCAAAATATAACTTCAATTTTATTATGTTGTCTTGGTGGCTTGATTGTTGACTGTTTAGGCACTTGGTAAACCCCCTAATAAAAAGAATAGATGCTTCTGTTGGCTTTGCATTGTTTGTTTTTATTTTGTTCATGTTTTGCTATTCTTCTGTGATTCTTTTTTAAAATATCCAGAGTAAAGCAGAAGTGGTAAACCTTAATTTAGAGGTGTTAGCAAGAGGTGGCTCACCCTGATAAGGGTCATCCAGGCTTCACTGGTTCCTTGTTATAATCCACTACCCACTGTGGTTTATCCTCTCTTAGTATTACTTCTGTTATATTTGCTATCATCTCTGTGCAGATGATAGCTTAATACTTGCAAATGACCTAAATATAATGAATTTCAAGCCAAAATAAAAAACCTCTAAAAGCATACACCTATGAGAAGACAAGGACAATACCAGCAAGCTTGTTAGGGCAAGTGTGAACAAGTGTTGGATGTAAAGAAAAAGTGTGGTTTTGTTTTTTTTTTTTTTTTATTTATTTTATTCCTTTGCTACAGGGGCACAATTCTCATTTCTATTTGCAGTCATCTAGGCAAGCTGAGGTGTGTTGAGTGCAGGGCCTAATTGCTTGTGCACTGCATGCTGTGCCTACACAGCTTTCAACTGGGAGCCAGCTTGGAGCACAGGCAGAGCAAGCTCAGGTCTGTCCATACCTGCCTGCATACAGAGATCCTCAGAAGAAAGCAGAGACACCCATTTTCTCTTTATTACTGCATTACACCAGAGGCAAATTCTCTAATTAAAATTTGCAGTTAGCATGGTGTGTTATAACTGCTGTAAATTTTGGTCATGTCAAGACTTCCTGGCGGTGGGAGGAGAGGCACAGAGAAGCCAGTGAGTGCAAACAAGGGTTCTTGTGCAGATGGCTACAGCAGCCCAGCCCTTGTGTCCCATCCATGTTATTAAGGCACCACCTATGGTGCTTTGTACCAGGAAAATTACTAAATAGCTGAAGACAAAAAGTCACTAATGCTGGATAGTGGAGAAATTAAGATCTGCCTTGTCCTGCAAGAGGTTCTAGTCATACCCTCCTGTCCACTAGGCTGCCATGGGAAGGTGCTTGACAAGGCTCAAAACAGCCTTGGTTCTGCCTTTGCCCTGGTGCATTGCTTCCATTCATCTGACCCAGTAGGGACAAACTGTGAACTAGGATAACCAGGATGGCCAGATTAAGAAATATGCTTTTTAATAAAGGGATTAGAGAATAGATTTGCATATCTTAAAACTACAGAAATAGAAACTTGGAAAGTTAATAGTTTTCTGAACAGGTTATGATTTTTACCTTCTCAGTCACTGTGTTCATTTACTTTGGCTATCATGATGATTATTAAAATGCTATCCCAGGTTGCTGTCTTCTGCTTGCTTTTATGAGCTGGATGGCTGAAAATACTATCCTACACTGTGCTGTTTCCACCCCTGCCTCTAGACCAAGGAAGAAGGCCCGTTACTTTCCTTTCTGGGATGGGAGGACTTGATCATATGGGAGCTCTCAAAAGAGGTGCTGGCTGTCATGTGATTACCTTTTCCTTCTAGGAGGATGGTTTTTCTCTTGGGCAGGCTGGGCAGAAAGCTGTGGGTCTGGGCATTGAGCATAGTTTAGCAGTCTGTGTTTGGAAGGGAGGAGCAGCATGGGATAGTATTCATGTGAAGCCCCTGCTTCCTGTTGCACTGTATTTGACCCGACATAAGCAGCTGACATAACATCACCGTGGGCGTTGCCAGGGTTTTCTTTTAATATTAAATTTGGGGAAAAAAAAGTAATAACTGTTTTCTTCTTAAAAGGAAGGAGAAAACCCCAAAGGATCTTGGCTGGTTCTGCATGCCCTATAGGTATGTCTGGTCGTTTTTGATGAACAAGGTGCTGTCCTCCTGTTTACCTCTCTCAAAGGAAGTGTCTGTTGACATAGTCTGCATTTCAATCATCTTTATTATACAGCTCTCTGGGAAGCCTCGGGGGCAAGTCAAGCCAGCCCTGAAAGAAGCTCCTTGGTCACAAAGAGAGAAGAGTCGAAACAGACACCCACAGTTTGTATTTCTTTATTTGCAGAGATCTCTGCCCTGATAACCTCAGACCCCAGAGCAGCTGAAGCTGGCTGAGTTTGGAGTGGTTCAGAGGCACGGTGGGCAGGTCTCCAAGTGGCTGCTGTATCCACCCGTGCACTGCAGCCAGGATGGACATGGGTGTCCCAACGGTGCTGCTGGAGAGCTGGCTTTGGTGTCCAGCCTAGTGGAGCCTGGGGTTTCCCTGCAGTTGGAGAGCTAGGTGGGTGCTTCCAGGCTCAGAGGCATTTTTCCCCCCTCATGTCCCTCCATGCCATATGTTTTCTGTGCATGCTGTCACCATGCTTGGTGCCCTTAGTGTGGCTCAAACGTTCACAATGCTTCACGTGCCATTACCTGTGACAGGCTTATTCACTGAATGGCATCCAAAGCATTGCATGTTGTGGGTTTGTGTTGGTGTCCAGAAGGTTGGTCCCTGAATTCAGCAGAGAATTGCTGTTGGTTGTGGCATCAAAGCTGTCTGTTGTTAATATAAGCATTAGGAGAGAATTTCACTTTAGATTGAAGTTTATGCATCAGAACTGAACCTTCGTGGGTAAACTGTGGATGATTTGCACGATGTTTTGGAAGTGTGTTGTATTATTCCATGCTTGTGTGTTTTGAATAGGTAAAGCTAGCTTTGGCTTGCACTGATGTGATATTTTCCTCTAGTGCTCAGTGATGAGCTCTAGATAGACGCTTGTGAAAATGATGCTGCACAAAGAGCATCTATCTTCTTGGCAAAAGGTGAGGCCCTGACTGGCCTCAGTGTGCCCTTGAGGCCTCTTTCTCCAAATCTGTGCAGCTGCTGACACCTCTGAGGGGCTAAACCCATCCATCTTTTGGAAGAAGAATGGCTTTCTACTGCACTAATAGAGAGTGTGTTATAAACCTTCCTCTCTCAAGTTTTCTGCCATCCGGACATGGAAATTTACTTTATCTTCAATAGTTCCTACCTTAAGCCAGCTGCAATCTCTATCAAAAACTGTTACCCAGAAAAGTTGGTTAAGAAACAGTGTCTGAGTGACCTGGTTGTCAAGTGTAAGGTGGTAGTTGTTGTGCATGGGGAGCTGCCTAACAGCTGAATGTTCAAATATCAATTAAAATAATTTGCAGCATCATGCACCAATGATGAAAGCAGCTTGTGTCTTCATTGTAGCTGAAGATTTCAAGGGCCAAATTCACTGGAAATATAAACAGTGGTGCAAATTATATGTTAGAGCACAATTGTTTCCCTGCAGGCCATAAATAACTCCTATTTTAAGACACTGGGGGTTATTTGTCTCCTGTGGGAGAGACTGTATTCCATGGTGTAGCTGACCAGAAAATGGTTGTTAGTGATAAAGTGGTGTAATTTGCATTGATTTATTATTCATTGGCTGTGCAGATCAAGTGCAGCTTACTCAGCAAGAGGGATTGATACCAAATTCTTTTGTCACTTAAACAAATATCCCTGCTGAGTATAAGTGAGAGATGAGATTGTAACACAAGAGTGGTGTTATCAGACACCTTCGAGCTTGTAACTCTCTAAAATCTGAATCAAACTTATTGAGAATTTGACTCCAAACTTACTTTTGGCCTACCTGGGTAAACAGGGTTTGATAACTATTGGAAGTAGATGCAGATAAAACAAATTAAAAGGTAGTTCCTTGGCTTTGTCTAAATTTCCCACACCATATAGCATGCACATCCTGCTTTGGAAGTTCTAGTGTTTGTGTCTAGAAACCTGAACCCATAATAATAGGCCTTTGGTTACTGTTTTTAGTGTGGGAAAAATTAAGTTAAGGATAGGACATGATCATTCTTATAAGGATTTCTTCTGAAAATGTTAGCTTCAGAGCTTGCAGGTATTTTGAGACATACTATGATTGATGTGAGAGTGATATTATCAATGCCTACTTTGATGTTCCTCTGAAAACTGTACCTCTTGGAAGAAGACTACTTAAAAGACTGTCTGTTGGATTTCTCTTCTCTTTCACTTCACCTTTTAAATCAGTTTCCCGTTCGTGGTGGTTGTGGGAGAAAACCTGGAAACATGAATCAAATACTTCCACCAAAAAATGGAGCAATATTTTTAAGTGTTATTTTTAAGTTATTGTTGGGGGAAGGGAGGGTGTTTTATGTTCAGATTCATTATCTTCAGGTGTGCAGGGCCACTGCTGCAGGTGTTAAACCATACCCTTCTTCCCTGGACAATTATCAGCAATGATTTCACAGATTATTCTGCAATTCCACTGTGATTTTGGCTGAGAAAAAAAAGGAAAATTAGCTACAACATGGGAGGTAAAGCAATGCTGGAGGAAATTCTTAGAGGCTTTCTGGTGATTATTTTTTCTTTGTACATTGACTGAGCATCAGTCTCCCTCCACAAGTCCTCATCTACAATCAGCCTTTGAATAAACACTTCCTCTCCTGCCATGGACTGTTGCTGTTTGCAGCCTGGAGTGAACTTGTGGAAAGAGTGCTGTAACTATAAATTACTCTTTTTGGGCCAATTGTTCTGGGGAAATCTGAACAAAATAATAATCTTGGAACTTAACTGTTCTCCTAAAAGAATCATGTCCTATCCATTTAAAACAGAACTATTTTGCAGCATATTCCTTCACATTTTTGCTAAAGGTTAACAAAATTGTTTAGACAGCTCTGGTTGGTGCACATCAATCTACTTTACAACCAGCTGATTAATGTGACTGATTTCTGCAGCGAATTTCTCTAATCACTTCTTATTTACAAACTGGGGTGGTTTTGTTTAAAGCAGCTATGCTGTGAGTGTTCATCCATCTTAAAAGTTCATTCCTTGACTGAAGTAAGTTTAGGAAACACAAGTCTAATGAACTTCTTTGACAAACGGTGCCCAGAAAAGAAGAGGTCATGTGCAACATCTCTGGTAGCGTTAATCCCTCTTGTCATCTCCTACAGATGTAGTAAAAATAAATTCTTGAAGTAAAGAGAAAGGAAATCATAGCGAGTGTAGGCAAATGAGAGAAACAGTTACTCTGAAGCCTGCAAGGAGCTGCGCAGGAAGCCAGGAAACTGTGGATTTTCATTATCCAGGCTATTGGCTGACAGCTGGTGATGTGAAATAATCTACAGCTTTTTTTTGTGAACTTATTTAAACCTCATAGACTAACTCTACTGGGAATTACAGAGGTTTGGTCTTTAGAAATAAGTTAAATTATTCAGTCTTTGTTCAAGTGGAGTTAGGCACTGGGCCGATGTCTGCTGTGATACATTGTGCTTCATTACAGACTACAAGTGCTGAATCTCTCTGCATGTTTATTCTGTTGGTAAATATCACCCTAACTGGTATTACACAAACTTCTTCCACTGGTAAACATAAGAAATATTCTGCAGTTATATCCCTATAAGGTACTCAGTTGGACAGAGCCACAGGTATTGGGGTGCAGTGTAAGCAAAACTGTTCGCTCTTTATTGACAAGCCAGTGTAGCTCCGTGGAATTGTAGCACAGCAGAAACAAGTCTCAAAGGTCTTGGATGGTCAGATCTGTTCTGTAGAATGTCAGCATACGTTGTGGCATGCTGCTGATTTGGAAACAAAAGTAATATAAGTGGATATGTGAATATTTAATTCATTATTTAAGGACGACTGATAATCCCTTAGTCACATTCAGCAGTCATTATGCTTTTTATTTTTTAAACAGGCATATTTTCCCCATACTTTTATGACTTGTTTTCTTCTATAACTATGTATGTCTGTGAGGATATTCTACATAGGGCTTTC
Source organism: Promerops cafer (assembly GCA_013398275.1). Taxonomy (NCBI): domain Eukaryota; kingdom Metazoa; phylum Chordata; class Aves; order Passeriformes; family Nectariniidae; genus Promerops; species Promerops cafer. Next base: position 73,470 of record VZSE01010635.1, on the reverse strand, counting down.
AGTGTAGGAATAATTCTGCGGGTTTCCCTTTACTCTCTGTACCTTCTGTTCCAAAGACTCAGATGTGTTTGTACATGAGTCCTTTCAGAGAAAAATGTGTGATATTTCCTACTGGTGATGTCACCAATTCTTTTAGGCTTAGGTTACAGATCAAAATTCTGACCACTGTCACCTTCAGTTTGATTTTTCTTTTAGTGTCTCTTGCAAAAAAAAAGTTATCTGGTGTTTTTGGATACTTGAGGACTTAAGAAACTGCTAAAGCTCTTGCCCCATCTCTCTTCACTTTATGATTCTCTCTCTGCCTTGTTACTTTGTCTGCTTTTGACATGTGCTCTTTCATCCTGTTACTGTCCCTTTAGACTGCTTCTACAAAAAGTCTTCCAGCCATATTGCCTTAATTATTTTTATTCTAGATTTCCCTATACTTTGCACTGCCTTAAACAAAAATGAATTTTATTTTTGAAGTACCTAACATTTTACCTCTATTCTATCTGTAATTTGTATAATTTTGGGAGACTGACTCTTACACTCCATCAGCCCATGGTACCTTCCTCCCTCAGATTTTTGCTACAATTTAAAGTGGAATTTCAGTGGTTTTGCTCTTTCGTAGGATGACCTCATCAAGATATGCAGATCCCTTCCCATTTACAATTTTGCCATGATTTCTGCAGAAAATCTGGATTCTGGTGATCATGATTCTCCCAGTTCCAAGAGAAGGCCTGTAAGTAAGATAGGCAGATGAGAGAACATCTCAGGGTTACATTCAAGAAATTAGAATATTTCTTAAGGGATGGTCTGTGTCACTGTGTGGAGTGGCAGTATTTTTTGCTGAGGCTGTTACAGCAGTTGAATATGTCAACAAAGGATGGGAAAGGGTCTGAAGATGGTCATATGATATTCATGCTTGGCTTTAGTGTGCAGGATGTCAAAAAGGGAGAAGATATATTATTGGATAATGAAAGAAGACTATAAGTGATAGAAAGGATAGTGATCTTAATTAGACCATCAGGTCATTTAATGAAAGGTTTGTGCTTAACTTGACAAGGTGATTGGTTGTGATCAGTTAGAAACAAGGAAAAGGTTTGTACTTAAATACCAGGTCATTAGGGAAGGGGAATCTGAACTACTTGTGAAGACAAACGTTGTAGAGAACAATAGGTGCATAGCAGAATAATAATCTTGCTGGAAAAATACTTGCTGTATTCAGGAAGAACAGCAAGACAAAGTAGTAGACTGTCCCGGAGTATAACTGTGAAAGACCATTAAAAAAACCCCAAATCACCCTACCCCGGTCCCACAAACATAACAAGAAAGGACATAGTGAATAAAAGAGTATCTGTTCTGGTTTTAGAAGCTGATAATGAGATCATAGAAAAGCTAGACTTGGGAAGTAACTTAAGATCAAGTGATCAAGAATTGATTTAATTAAAATGAAGGGAGGATTAAAAGTTTGTCCTTAATTAAAATTTGTCTTTCAGAGATAGCTAACGTGAGTTTGCCAAACTGCTAGCTATGCAAGTTGGCTGCACTGAGAACTCATGGACCTGAATGTTGCAGAAACTGGGAGCTTTTGCAAGTACTCCAGCAGTCTGAATTTTGTGTCCTGAGGAAGGAGAAGAAGTCAGAAAAGAGTGAAAGTTAGAGTTGCTAGAACTCAGGCTGAATGGAAGCTAACAAGTGATGCTTTTGCACATAGAAAAAGAACATTTGAACCATATAAATAACTTTCAAATAGCAAGAGGACTAGTACGTAACACTGCTGTTCATGCATGGATTAAGTATAGTTTAGAAGCAGTCTCTGTGTGAAAAAGCCAACACCCCCTCATATCCATCTGAGGAAACCCACATGGTGACCACCGGGAGAAAAAAGATCTGAATGTGTTGGAAAGAAAGCTTGAACATGGCAGTGCTCCTGAATCACATAGGAATAGATAAACTTTGTAAGTGCACACTCAGAAATTGAAGGTATGAGTGCAAGGATTTTTAGCAGATCTTTCAACACCCACTACCCATATCTGGGCTCTGTGCTTTGTGCTTAATTGTGTCAGCTATCTGGAACAGGAGTAGTTTTGTGGTGTCACACTGCTTGGCATTGTGGTTCTTCAGTATCATTGCATCAGTTCAGGAAGGCTTAAAGTATGTGAACTTGAGGAACAAGTTGAGAAAGAGAGTGTGAAAAGAACATTAAATGCGATGCCATGTTAGGAAACAGAAAGGTTTACTTGGAGGTTTTCTGACTGAGCAGAGATGGTAACATGACCAGCTGTTGCACCTTTTCTGCCCTGTCAGAAGGCAGTGGCATTTTTGGGACACTCAAGGGGAGAATGCTGTCAGACTGGTTAAAATAAAGTACAGAGTGAGAGCTTTAAGTTGCTGAGACTGGAAGAAAGTGACTGAAAGGGTATGACTGAACTTGATCCTCAGAAAGAGAGAATGAAATATCACAAGTGACATTAAATTTGCTGTGTAAGCAACTCTCAGTGTTGGCATGAGTTGAAGGAAGAGGAGGAAGTTTTGTAGGAAAGACATTTAGCATTAGGGGAAGTTAATTTATGTTTGCGGCAAAATGTAGAGTTTGAAAATTTGGGAGGTAAAATGATGCATGTGTTTAAGTGCAAAGGAGATGTCTTGGAAGGTGAAAAGGTGTCTAACAACATGGTGTCATAAGCTTCTCAATCTGATCTAAGGCTCCTGGTCGATGCCCCTCTCCTATTCCTTCCAGACCACCTTAGATTGCTTCGGCAATCTTTAAATGGAATCTGAAGCATCAGTGCAGAGGGGAGTCCTAAAGATATCCTCTAATTGTGTTAAACTGGGAAGAATACTGTGGCAGTGGCAGAGCTTTCAGAAGTGCCCATCAGTTTACTGGGCTGCCCAGAAGAGAGAAATAACATTGACAGGAAAGTTAGAGACTGAATTGACATCTCAGTGAGGACGAGATGTCAGAGCAAGGATGATGACCAGGAAAATCCAAAGAACCAGAAGGGCCATGCAGGAGGGAGATCCTTGAGATTTGCCCAGGAAGGGATCATGAATTACAGTGGTGAAAGCACTTTCATTCAAAGGGAAACAGCGGAAACTGGGCTGGACATGATCCAGTATAGAGTTGGAAGAGAGGAAGCGAGCACAGTGGCTTTAGCCTGTGCCTGCAACAAGTTTACAGACAAGGGAAAGGAGGAAAAGAAGAACTGCTGAAATAGGTAGGGCTGACTTCTTGTGGGTAGTAAAAAGGGGGAACAGAGTGAGAGAGAGAGAGCAATAAGTGGGGACTAAGCTTGTCTGAAACAGAAGTGTGAAGTCGAAGACAAATAGAAGGGATTAAAGAATTTCAGATGAAATTGAATAGTCTATAGGCTCTGTGTGGTGATATTTTAACAAACTGGATTTTTTTGTAGGAATTGGCAAAAATCAACGAGAGAATTGGAAATATCAGCAGCTTCATGCTTAATGAAGCAGAAATTGGCTAAACAAACTTTTTTCTCCTGCTACTGGTAACTGATCTGAAGCAGCTAGGTGCTGCTGCTTAGCTTTTCCTCTTTCCCCCTGCGCGGCTGCAGCAGCCAGCCAGGCACGGTGCCGACGTGTGCCCTGCTGCGGAGCGCGCTTGGCTCTGGAAGGAGAGCCATGCATCCAGACTTCAGGGGCTGCACAGCCTAATTGTCTGGCTCTGCTCCAGCTGGTGATTGACCCAATAAACTCTAATGAATCTGGATTCCTGCAGTCTGATTTGCTTCCTCTCCTGGTTATGTGCCTCTCTCAGTCCATGAAGAGCTGAAACCTGAGTGCTGGCTTTGACAAAGGGAGTGAGAGAGAGGGGAGCAGGGGAAGAAAAGACAGATAACAGCCGAATGTAATCAGTGTTTTATTACCATCCTCAGGAAGTGGGAATGGCTTTAAAAAAAAAAAAAAAAAAAAGTAGGTTGGAGCAAGGTAAGTTAGTTATGGTGAGGTTATTTGACAGGAAATTACAAAATACAAACAGACAGAAGAAACACATTTTAAAACAGGGTAGGAAATCTCAAGTTACTCGCTGTGTGTATTCAAAACCCTCAAAGCAAAGGCTGAAAATAGCAGTTTAAACAAAAGCTATCTTATCTGATAAAGGCATTTTCAAGCACAAAAGGAAATTTATATATTGGGTTGACAGCCTTAAAATAAACTGATTGTCTTGATAACACCATAGATTTAATTGTGGGAAAAAATTGGGTTCATTTGTATGACCTGCAGACACAGTAAATTCCCGTGTAAATTCATTCATTTTCTTTCTTTGTACCTTTCTTGTCTCCTAAGCAGTGTTTATCAATGTTTTCCAGAAATTGTAAAGGTAGATTTATGCATGTAGGACGAGACTGATAAATATGTGCATAATATTTAGAATTCCATGCAGACCAAATACAATTCATTTCCTGTGCTACTAGATGGAAGCATATTAATGATACTTCAGCAAGTAGCATTCAGATTCAGAAAGTTTTTGGCAGAAATACATTATTTTGGGATGAGGGTAAAATTTCCAGTACTAGTGATCAGAATTATTATTTTATTAATATCATTTTTAGTAGATTTGTGATAAGCTTTTGAATACTTGGTGGGTCTTTTCACTTTCTGTGCAGAAAGGAAACTGTTCTGTTACCACAACACCTTTATCCTGTTGAGATTTCGAATAAACATTGCATCCGTATAGATATGTGTCCTTCTAGTGAGATAGGATATGTGTTACAGCGTTGAAACAATTTGATTTGCTGAGGGAGGGAGCATGGAGAAGGGGAGGAAATAACTCAGTTGTGCAAATGATCTGTTAGATTATTAGAGTTCAGATCAAAGGCTTAGAATGCTGTGGGACAAAATATCTCTCTTGCTTTTGACTTGAAGTGGTAAGAAGAAGCATTAAGAGGTTTATAGGTACACCTGCCTGGCTGCTGTGACTTGGAACTTTGTGTTGCCTCCAGCTTCTTGCTCAGCAGGCTGCATATCTGACAGGGTATTACAGTGCAGCAGCTATGTCTGCAACTCTGTACTGCATCATACCTGCTCAGCCCTGGGAGATGTGTAAGTTTGGGATGCTTTCCTCAGTTCATTTGTCTGCTGTGCCTGTAACTCCCTACAGCTAACACTGCTGAGCCTTCATCTAGTCAATGAACACAGCAAAATACAGTCTGGTGGGAGGGCACTCCCTTACTGAGGGAAGCTAGTGAGGTGCACCATGGCTTTGTTCTGGCTAGGTTAGGTACATGAATGTTTCCTTCTGCACTCAAATATTCCCTTTTGTAGGTGATTCAGGTGTGCCTGGAGATCTCTTAGGGGCCAGAGTGCTCAGAATTATCTGACCTCATGGGGTTCAGAGAGTATCACTGGGTTTTAGGACAAAGATGAGTTCACATCAGCTTATGTTGAGGAGCACAAGACTGTGAGGCCTGGTGGTGTCTTATTGCTGGAAAATCTTGCTAGGAGTCCTGTAGAACTGTCAGGATCTGATGGGGGTTTTGCTCTGCTTAACAAAGAACTATCAGCTGACAATGGGCTATGAGGATAAATTTTCTGAACTTGTGATCCTTGGGGTTTGCACTTAAAATATATCGAAATGACACCTGTGCAGGACAGCTAACCTTTTTTCTATTGATTTATGTCTTATTTAAATGACCTGCTTAACAGGATTTCATAACTCAACCAGGTGACTTCATGAGGGAAAGCTGCGGGAGGAAAGTAGCTTCCTCCTTTAAAATGGGTGAGTTTTGATGTCAATATGAATTGCTAATCTAAACAGGGAGCCTTAAAAAAAAAAAAAAAGAAAATCAGAAAAGAAACAGCACTAAAATATCTTTCCAGAATGCATATATGGAGTGTATGGAAAAACAGGTAATAGAACCATTCATGACTGACTCTATTTTTGTCATTAGGCTTTGGAGTATTTTCTTTTTTTTTTGGTTCTGAAATCCTCTACAGTTACTCCTTGATACAATTCTGAAATGTAAATGTGGTATTGTAGTAAAAAGAGTTCAATAAATTGTAGTGTCCTATAGTTAGCTCTCAGAATGCTGATCCAAGAATTGGAAACTTCTCTTTTTCCCATTTATTTTTTCAGCAGCAATCAATACCAACTGACACAGCTGATAGAAGATTTTCTTAGGGTTAAAGAGCTTGCATCAAAATTAGCACCTCTGAAGAATTCTAAGATAATTAAAAAAAAAAATGTTGGCTATTACTATGACACATCTTTTACAATCAGATCTTTACTTTTTTGTTTGAATATGTATGAATGAGATTTAAGGAGATACCAGGTGATCATGATGCTACATAATTTTCTTTCTGTCTTAGTGCCATTTTATAGCTATTTTTTTACATATGTAAAAAAAGGAAAATCAGGTTCTGGAGATGGAAAGTTATTGCCTTATAACAATCCCTATCACAGGTTAATATTGTGACCCGCTAGCCAGCATGTCCTCTGCTGAATACGCATTAATGCTGGCTTTAACTTCTTAGCTAAGTTATAAAAATAGCTTTTTAAATATAAAAATAGTTTGCTTTAACATAGTTTTCCTGTTTCCACATTCATAATGATAGTAAAATAGATGGACTAATTTCTTTTTTAGAAAAGGAAACTGTATTGTATGTTAAACTGCAAAGCGGAGAGACTACTTTGGGGAAATTCTGTTTGCTGGTTTTTGAAAGGTGTGTAGGTGAAGCTCATTGTGACTACTGAATGCAAATAAAACCTAGGTCGAGAAACACAGAGATATGCTGTCTTCTGGCTTTGCTTATGTGCATTACTTGAGCAAGTCTGTGACATCAAGTGTCCTTTCCCTGTGACAGAACTGAGACTGTGTGTGGGTGACTGACTTGAGACAAGAGTAAATGGATGGGAACTGGGATAAGGATCCAGCTTCCCTGACAGGGTTCCTCATGCCTAACCCACTAAGTGCTCCAACCAAGCAAGGTGCTTCTGCAAGGCTGAAAGACTTACCAGTTGGATTTTGGGGCTTTCAGGACTGTCCAGCATTCCAAAATACGTCCCCTGTATTTAACATATGTTCCTGCATCTTCGAAACTCCACTGTGGGTAAAGTTTGAGCTAATTAACCAGTAACAGATGTAAACCACATTCATATCCAACCGTATGTTATCCTTGTAGTTTATCTGTACTTGCTTCCTTTGAAAACCATGAAGGCTGAACGTATATATTTACAAGTATATGGTTTTAGTTTTGCAACTTTTTATGGTTTCCAAATATAGTCAGTAGTGCAGTTTGTTTCAAGGTGTTTTGAATAGAGTACCTGGCACATTTCCAGCATTTTTCCAATCAGCCACTGACTGGCTTTTTAAAAAATTTAATTTTAAATATGAAGTGAGTATTTTGCAAAGCACTTAATCCAGCTTCAGTCTAGGACTGTAGCCTCTAGATATTGGTTGATATTTGTTATCTTTGCACCTGGAGAAGAACAATTCTGTGAAGCTTTGCTGCTCCTTTTTACAAAAAGCAAAGTTTCTTTCAAGCACTTCCAGTTCTAGGGAGAGGGGTGAAAAAGAATTGACAGTAAGACTGAATTTTATTGTAAAACTTCAGGGGAGAGAAGATAGAGAAAATGCATAAACATATTTTAAAAAATGTATTTTAAAATCTATTAAAAATAAAGATTTTTAGGCCATTCTCATTCCTGTTTTGTTGGTGTGGTTTGAATGTTCATGGATTAGTGGTGTTACTACATTCACAGTTAGTGAAAAGCTTCTTCCTTCAAGGGCTGTCTCAGTAGGGCCACAGCCGTGCAACCTGTGACGGGACAGGAAGGTGTTTTTCTCTATTGTGAGACTGGAAATCCATTTTATTTGTTGTGTATAAGACAGATAAAAGTCTCCTTTTTATTCCCTTCACCCCCTCATGTGAAAGCTCTGCAGTTTGGCCTGAGGGAAGTAGGCTACAAAAGAAGGTATCAAATTTTGCAGCCGTTCCTATAGTGTTGCTGTTGCTCCTTGAACCCAGCCTGAGGGAGCCATTTGAGCGATCTTCTAGCAGCTGCTGAGGGCAAGAGTAAAGTTTCTATAGTGCTCAATCTGTCACAGCCGTGGGACCTGGGCTCCAGGTTAAAACACAGTTGCAAAATTACTGTATTCAAACTTAGTAACACTTAAGGTTTATATATTTACCTAATATTATCTAAGAGTTTTCCAAGTAGTTTATTAAAATAATGTGATATTACTTACAATATTTTAACTGCCTACACCATTTTTTTTCAAATTAATAGCCCAATATATAAATTATTTTCTAATAATGTTGTTGGGTTTTTTCAAATATGAATTTTTAAATTAAGCAGATACAAAGAAATGATCCCTTTTTATTCCTGTATCCTCTAGTTATCCCCCTAAGCAGAAGCTAATTTGTGTTATATGGTGGTGTAACATAAACCATAACCTAAACAATGTATTGAAAGTAAAAGAAATATATATGTAATATAGAAGTTTTAAATGAGATGAATGCTATTGTCAGAGTAGGACTGCATTAGAAAATGATTTTTTTATTACTGAATATCAGTGCATAGTGAAACAATTTACACAATTACGAATTAGCAGGTGTTTGAATTCTTTTAAGAAATTCTTTTGTTTACAAGTGTTGTGGTGAACATAAAGTAACAGCAAATTCAGATTTCAGCACAAATACAGTTTTTACATTATTTATAACTATCAAATGCCTGTGCTGCAGATTTTTTGTCTGAATGTTCTAAACGAATTGACAGCTACAGTGGAACTGGTATTTGCCCTTGTTTGTTCCAGTTAAAACTACCTACTGGTGACTCTCATGTAAACCAGCTTACCCTCTTGAGTCTTGAACTACTTCACCTTTCTCTTCTCTCTCAACTTAAGCATAGGCTTTAGTCTTTGGGATCTCAGTCTTATCATAAAGCCCTCAATTCACGTTTTTTGCTTTAGCTTCTCCATTCTTCTGGGTAGGAAGTGCTCAGATCTGATTTCTTCCTGGGCTTGCCCACTGCTAACACATGTCAACTTTGCTTCTGAAACAGTCAGACATAAGAAGGAAATGGTGTTTGAAAAATCCCCACAGTCTCCTAACAAGCCTAAAGCTTATGGAGGGGTTAGGAGTGTGTATTATATTAAAATTGGGATGAGCTGAATTTTTGAGATGTTTATTTCCCAAAGCAAATTTTACTTTTTTGATCTACTTAAGCCAAAGTGTCTTTTAGTTTAGTGTAATGTGTAATGAGACCAAAAATTGGGTAGAAAATTTTATATGAAGATACAGCTACAATGAGTGACATGAATTAGTGAGAGCTGGGCATTAGCTCAAGTCCTGAGCAGAAATGGCCATGTGGGCATAGTTCTTCCATGCTGTCTCCTCTCCAGCAGTTTTGGTGTCAGTGTGGTCTGATGGCTGGCCTGTGACTTCAGCAGTGGTCAGCATTTTAAACTCACCTCTTTAAAACCAGTGACTGACAGAAATTGAAGCACTGGAGTCAAGCAAATGATAAAACATAAATGCCAGGAGACTGACTGCTGTGCCTCCCTGCTGAATTCCTTACAACCTTTTCTCCTAGACATTCTGCCTTCCCACAGGGAAAAAAACCTTCCCACTAGACCTTGATTCAGACTTAAGTTGTACATCCGGCACGGATGTCTGGTGTGTGACAGTGATACTGTCAGCTATATGATAAATATTCCAGGTGATTTCAAAAGTCTTTCACAGAGAGCCACAAACCCAAAGTAGCCTGTTTCTGCTGTGGTAGCACCACTACTTTTAGTGTTGAACCCTGTTTTCCTGAGTGATGAATGGGGACTTCTGCAAAGACTAGAGGAGCCATTTGGGTTTGCAGCTAATTCATTTGGATTACCGTATTCAGAGGGAGTTTCCCCAGGCTGTCTGGAAAACCACGAAAAAAACTGGCAAGGAAAGGAAGACTCTGCAAGTGTGTATAGGACAAACCCGCTTGCCCTTCCTCTGTAATTTGAATTGGATTACAGTAATTAAATCAGATTTTTGAAGGCAAGGAGGAAGACATCTTCCAATAACATGTTCACAGTCCGTAAGAGACCTTTTGCAGGACTGAGAACAGGTTCTGGGTCACTTCATAAAAATCTCTATTTGTCTACAACTAGCAGCCTGTTGGGTTGTGTTACAGCTGCCGAACACAAAACATGTGCTGCCCTGCGTGTCCAGCTGTATTTCTCATGGAAATACCATGGCTATTGGAACTGAAGCAGAAACCCCTTTATTTTTGTAGTACAGTAATTGTGAAAGGATTTTTTTCTGCTACAGCATCTTTGTCTTCATGTCTGCCACTTAGGAAAGTTTAACACCATTTGACACGTACAGAAAGGTAAACCCTGTGTAAGGATAGCCATTTATTGGAATGCTAAGTAAAATGGCAGATGATCCGGATGTACGATTTTGTCAGGTTTAGACACTGGGAAAAGGATCATGCTGTGGAAAAAGTTGTCATGATAGAAACTATACCTACAACTAGCATGTAGAGATTTTTAATTATATTTAAATGAGGTCAGATGTGTTTGAGTGAATTACATCCAACAGGGAAAGATTAAAGATGGTCCCTATTGTTTAAACACACACAGTCCCAAGACTTTTCTAATCTCTGATGGCAGTCTTGGTGTGCTCCTGGCTGTGCAGTGAGTCCTTCTCCCTGGGGACAAGGAACCAACTCCACCTCCGTAAACCCTCCTTTCGGGCAGTCCTAGTGAGCAATAGAAGACCCCCTGAGCCTCCTTTTCTCCCGGCTAAACACCCCCAGCTCCCTCAGCTGCTCCTCATCAGACTTGTGCTCCAGACCCTTCCCCAGCTCCGTTGCCCTTCTCTGGACACGCTCCAGCCCCTCAATGTCTTCCTTGTGGTGAGGAGCCCAGAACTGAACACAGCACTTGAGGTGTGGCCTCACCAATGCCAAATACTGGTGGTCACTGCCCTTGTCCTGCTGGCCACACTATTGCTGTTACAAGCCAGGATGCCATTGGCCTTCTTGGCTACCTGGGCACACCCTGGGTCACATTCAGCCACTGTCAACCAGCATGTCCAGGTTCTTTTCTGCTAGGCCATCTTCTGGGCACTGCCCCCAGCCTGTAGCACTGCCTGGGCCTGTTGTGACCCAAGTGCAGGACTCAGAGCTTTGCCTTATCGAGCCTCATACAACTGTCCTGAGCCCATCAATCCAGCCTGTCCAGATCCTTCTGCAGAGACTTCCTACCCTCCCCCAGATCGAGACTCCCACCCAGTCAGTTTGCTGTTGCCTGCAAACTGACTGAGGGTGCTCAGTCCCCTTGTCCAGGTCCTCAGTAAAGATACTGAAAAGGACTGGGCTGTCACCACCACCCTCTGGGCCTGGCTCTCCAGCCAGTGTTTTACTCAGTGAACAGTGCACCCATCCAATCCATTAGCATCAAGTTTCTCCAAAAGAGTGCCATGGGAAACAGTGTCAAAGGCATTACTAAAATCCAGGTAGACAACATCCACAGGCTTTCCCACATCCACCAAGCAGGTCACCCTCTCACAGAAGGAGCTGAGTTTGGCCAGGGAGGACTTGCCTCTCATAAACCCATGCTGGCTGAGCCTGATCCCTTGATTATCCTGTACATGTTGCACGATGACACTCAAGCTGATCTTCCATGACTTTCCCCAGCATCAAGGTTAGGCTGACAGACCTGTAGTTCTCCAGATCCTCCTCTAGCCCTTCTTGTCGATGGGCATCACATTTGCTAACATCCAGTCAATGGGAATTCCCCAGTTAGCAAGGACTGCTGAGGTAAATGATGGAAAGTGTCTCAGTGAGCACCTCCACCAGCTCCTTCAGTACCCTTGGGTGGATTCCATCTGGCTCCATGAACTCACTTGCCTAAATGGCATAGCAGATCACTGGCCATTTCTCCTTGGATTATGGGGGCTTCATTTTGCTCCCTGTCTTCAAGCTCAAGGGGCTGGGCAGCCTGAGATCAACTGGTCTGACTGTAAAAGACAGGAAAAGAAGGCATTCAGCACCTCAGCCTTGTCTTCATCCTTCATCACTCCGTTTCCCCTATGTCTAATGAAAAACAGATATCCTCTAAAATATGATGGTCTCTGAAAAAGCAGCACAGTGCAAATTCTTATTGTGCATTGGTGCATCTGTTGTATCTGAGATTTTGCTGTTTACCTTCTTTTATTAATCTGCAGTATAACAGTTTCTTCTAAGAATTTTTTTCCTTCCACTGTCTCCATTTTTGACTCATCACATCTAACATACAGTATAGTTTAAAACCAAAGTGTTTTCATGTGACAAGGGAATTCTGATTGTCTTCCTCATTTTCTAGAGGCCTGCTCTGAGACCACCTCTGATTATGATCCACACATGCTACTGAAGCTGGCTAGAATGGTGTGGCAAATGTAAGTATTTTGAAGAAACTTGTCCCTGCAAGCCTCCATTTGTGTACTTGGAATTAACAGATGCTTTACTCTCCCTATGTCATGCCCCCGCTTCTGTAATGTGCATACAATGATATCATTCATATCGCCACACAAAGATGATGTGAAAATGAATCACTTAATGTTTGTAATGCATTCAGATGTTGTGATGAGCACTGTGTAGGGAAACCCACAAGCAAATGAATAATTCATTGTTCAAATCAGGCTTTGAACAGTACATGGTAAACAAGACATGGGACTTCACACTGAATAGTAAGAGTAAGGCCAAATAATTAATGATCACTTGTTCAACTATCATGGTTGATTCAGAGTATTGAAAGGGAATGGCATCTTGTGGAAAGAGTGTAGTCATGTCCTAAGGGTCTGGAAAGATAAATAAAGAAAAATAGTTTATGTTTTTCTTTTATTTTGTTCTTTCAGTGAATTTTAGTATTAGTTATGATGTGTGTTTTGGAACAAAGATGAAGCGTGTAGACTTCCTAAATGGCCTGCTTTTAAGTCTCTGTATCTCCCATTACATAGATGTGATAGTATTGGAGAATCCTAATCTCTTCTTTAATTCTGCTTTCATAGTTTCCTGCTGCCCAGTGAATCCTTTTAGTCTTTGGTGTTTAAGCATCAAATGAAGGGTGTAACACCTTCTCTGGACACTGTGGTACAGTCTTTGGATGTATTTTTTTTTATCTTGGTGTATCTTATATCATATGTCTTGATATGAAATTATCTTGAGAGCAGCTAATCGAGGAGGAGATGTAAACTTTCTCAGGTGTACTGGCTGCAAAATAAAAGTTTAGTTTGAATGGAATCTTAGGTTCTGGAATAGCTTGTTCCTGTGTTCAACCTTTTGACCTTCCTTTCCATGATAGCTCTGAATGTTTACATTTTGAGAGTGAAACAGAAAACTGAGGGAGATATTTGCAGCTACACTACACAAAAATATGTCAATAATTCAGGCTGACTAATAGCTCCTCTAGTAACCAAAGTCACCTGCAATTTTTTATAGTCCTAGAGCATAAGCCATCCAGAACATATATTCAATTCCACTCTGCAGATGGAAATGATGTTTTTTTCCCAGGCATCTCCTCCCTACTTCCCAAAGCTGAATCTTTAAGAATCAATTCTGTAATTTGATCAGTTTAAAATCCTGAGTATGCTGAGGTAATGATACCAAACTTGTAGCTTTTCAATGCTTCCAGTGACAAATCTATTGGCAGTGCAGCATTAAAAATAAACCAGAATTTCCATGAAAACTGTTATAATTCACATTTGTCATTTTAAAAGTATTTTAACTGTATTTTTTTATGTTTTAAATGTAAGACCACTGAGCACAGACATGTCCAAGAGACAGCCACAGCCCATGTTAATACAGTGACATCACTTAGTGTGATAAATAGCAGTTATGTCACACCCACTTTTGACAACAAAAGCAAGTCATGTTTTAAAAGCAATTCTGTATTTCACACTTCTGGAACAATTTAACAAAGTGCAACTGCTTCATAATATTTGGGCAAATTTTGAGGGCAAAGCCTGCGTAATAGCCTAGTGATTGGAATGAAACACAGGATGAAATATAAAGGGATAAATCTGCATTTTAGGATTGTAGAGAAATATGAACTTCAAGTATATTAACAAGATAAGAAGTGTAATGAAAGGAAGAAACATTCTTTCCTAGATTCCAAAGTTGGCAAAGAACAGCAGATACAACTTTTATGTTTTTTACTATAATATATGTAAACAGAAAACTTGCAAAGGATGAACTCATCTTTTGCAAAGATTGTACCTGTAGGTTGAAATATTCAGGGAGTTCTAGGTGTAGTTTCACTGGCCTTTTATGAGAGATGGGTTCTGAATGTTAACTGGTATTTGCTTCTGGTTTTGTCAGCATTTTCTTAAGGTCCTCCATAATTTTTGACCTGAGTTCACTGTAAATCCAATCAGCCTCACAGCCAAAACCTCACAGAGGTTTCTCAAGTTTGCAGGTATTGGAAACTTAAAATGAGACCGGTAACTTGGAGACACAAGCTGGTAAATGTAGGTACTTGAAGTAGTCTGAGGATCTGCTGATGCCAATCAGGCCCTGAGTCAGAAACTACTGAGTTAGTGCTTTGCATTTTTTACCCAGGGATCTCAAAGCCTGTTCTACCTAATAAATTACTCTTGTCCACAATGCGGAAGATGTATGTAAGTTACTATGGGCTTATTCTAAGCCTGCACAAACGGAAACATAAATCAGCCTGGCTTACACTGCATGCAGAAGTGGTGTCAGGAACAGAAACCTCTTCTTTCTCCTCTGGGTCAGCTGACCCAGGAGTGTGAGAAAGCTCATTCATGTGCACACAATTCTGCCTGCTGTCAAAGTCTTTAGCCTACTTCCCAAAGAAAACAAGACTTTTTCTTGTTTTTTCTTTTTTTTTTTCCTCCTCTCTCCTTTTTTTTTTTCTCCCTCTGTACCTTTTCTGCCTCATCCCTTCACCCAATAACCTTTGATTGTCTTGGCCATAGGAGGTTTGGGCAGAGTTGGAAGGGGAAAGCAATAAAAATGTTATGAAATATGGGATTGGCTAGAAAGTGAAGATAAATTAGTCCCTTCTGAGAGATGTGTGAGTCTACCAGGTCTGTGCTCCATCTGGCCTGAGAGGTTGGCTGAATCTCTTGAACCGTGGCTCAGGCTTTGCCATAGCAGGGCTGCCCCTGTGCCCAGCTGGGACTTAGCTGATGGAGGAGGGATGTGTGGAACCTTGTTGAAATGGTGTCACTGGAGTAAGGGTTGCTGGGAGTTGTAATTGGCCATAAATGAGAGAAGCTTAGGTTTTATTACTGGCACTGTTTGCAGAAGAGCTATTCTTTCTGCCTGTAAAAATACATTTAGCCTACTTGGGAATGTACTGTTATAATTTTGATCAGCTTGGCAGTTAAAAAAGGCATTTTATTTCCAACTAGAGTTTATAAAGCAGAAACTTACTTAAAATATTGAACTCTAAGCCCCTTCAAGGTAGTGTTTCTTTAAATAAATACACAACAAACTCCTAGGGTTTTTTTTTTTTTTTAATCTTCTAAGTAAGTGTTTTTTGCAGCTATGGCTTTCGTCTCATGGGAACTGTCTACTCCTTGTTTTTATCCCAAAACATCATGAAAGTCAGTGGGAAAGAAGAGGAAAAAAAATAGTATCTGCAAACTCCAAAATAAAAGCTTAGTATCTTGTGATTGAGCTGGGCAAAATCCTATCGTGGTAGTTTTAGACTTTGTATGAGGAATTTTCAGAGTTGGAACTTATAACTGCACTGGTATATGGACACAGAATTTTTCTTTTCACCAAGAACTACACACATGAAATGTGTGAGGAACATGTGGAGTGATGTTTAATTTTGTTCTCCTTTGGAATACAACATTGTAGCTATTTAGTGTAGAAGGAAAACAGAAATACATATCAGAAGCATGTCCCCAGTCTGTTTGGAAGAGAAAAATTGAGACTGTTGTCCTTCCACTCTCCCTGGAAAATCTGCTAACTTGATATTCTGTAGTCTGAGCTGTCAAGGTCATCAAAGTAATTTTTTGAAACCTGTGGCCTTAGTATTCTTATAGATAACAGCATCAGGCTCATTATCTCATACTCTTCAATTTTGTTTTGGCTTCCTGCAATTTACATCCCATTGTCCACTGATATTTTCTGCTTTCTTTTAAAGTAAAGTCAAATAACACTTCCTATGTTGGCTCTGGACTTAATAAAAATCAGACATGCAACGTTTGGGACTCTTGAAATAACACATTTTAATAAAAAGATGTGAGATATCTTTTGAAATCTGTTGTGGATGTTTATTTCCTGCTGGGCTTAATTTAGGAATCTAGTGCTAGCATTAAACCAAGGGGAAAAATACTTGCTCTTTCATCTGTGTGCCACATCCCATCCAAAATCACAAACAGCTCCTTTAAATTTCTGATCTTTGTCCCCTGCTGGATCTGCATAATACACATGCCTGTCTGACATATGAGACAGCAAGAGCCTTAAGAAAAAAAATAACATTGCTAAGCTTATGCTTCTTGTCTTAGGCCTCATAATCATCTGCATTTTGGGAGAATGACAAGTGTCTAAACCTGTTTTCATTTAATAAAGATGTAGCTTTTCATTTTTTTGAAGAAACCTCTTTCTTACCAAGTCAAAACTCCCGATTTTATTGGAAAAACAAAACACAGGTAAAAATGCTTGGGGTATAAATATCTTTCCCACATCAGAGGACCATTCCCTTTTTTATAACATTGTCTTTAAATACAGAAGTAAATACTTTCAGGAGTGTCACCTTAAATTGCAAAATTTACTCAGGTCAAACCCAAATGTGAATCTGTCTTTAACACCTGGCCATGTAGCTCTTACAAATGCTCATTATGTAGGTGTACACCATAACACACAGAAGAACTTCTGGTTTTGTGCAAGCTGAAATGAAACTGTGTGGCTTCAGACATTCAGCTGCTCGGATCACATCAAAGAGCTGGGATCAGAGTTTAAAAGAAGTTTTCACTTTCTATTTGATAAAAGTCTACCTTTGTTTGAAAAATCTTCTTGGGCCCATTGTGCTATAATAGAGATTACACATGAAAAGCATATTTTAAAAGAAAGTTATTAAGTTGTAAAATGTAACGTTGAAAAGTTTGATGCTAGAATCAATATTGGTCCTGTAATCTCAGTGGGTACGTTGTATGTAGGCATTATGATACAGATTTTAATTATATGCTTGCATCTTTTTTCTCTGTAGTTTCTCTGCCTCATTTACATATACATCCTTTCTCACCTCTCTCTCCCCTCAAAGAGAAAGCACTCTTTAAACTGACAAGCTATTTGATGTTTTGTTTTTCCTTTATGCAGTATAAGAGCAAATTGCACTAACTGTATGCTGTTCCAGCCCTGATATGAGGGCAAAATAATTAATTCTTTCCTGCAATTCTCTGTGGTACTTCACCAACTGAGGAGCAGAGTGATCCTCTACAGCCTAACACCAGCTTGTTAGTTGCAATTGCAAGGAAAGCCCTGCCAGCACAAACTTTGAGAGTTTATGTATTGAAATTTAAGTTATTTTTACAAAGTGTCTGTGCACAGATTTAAATTTTCTACTAGGTAAAGAGATCTGAGAAGATTCTGAGTTAAAAATTAAAAAAAAAAATAGAAAGAAAAAGCAGGCATGTTCATAACTGACAGGTATGTTGCCAGCTTCTGATCCAAAGCAAGTGTCTTCTAAGGCTTCTCAAAGTAAAGGCCGCCAGGATTTTACAGTGTGTATTCTTCAATTCATTTGTTTGTGAAAACTGAAGTTTATGTTTATAGAAAAGCAAAATCTCAGGCCAATCAATTTAATTTGCTGGAAAATAGGTCTTTGAAAGTAAAAATCTGACCCACTTAGTAATTGAGGGTGCTGTTTAGCTAAAAGTATTAGTTTTGTAAAAGACTAAGAAAGTGTACTAAACTTTGATTTTCTTCAAATGTTCTGTTGTTAGCATATTCAAAGTATTCTGCATATAGTGGGCAATAATCAGCTGTGCTATGCTGGTAAGAGTATGCTGGTCAGATATGCCTTGGGTCTGATCTGCTTTCTATATTTCAGATTCCTGTCTGTGCCTTATATAATCACAGTTTTTCTTTTTCTATGATGCTCAGTAATAAACTAGAACTTAATCCAAGGCAGTGTGAGTGCTCATTTTTAAAATGAGATTGTTTACTTAGTGGTCTTCAAAGCTGGCTTTGTCAAAAGGGGTAACATGATTTTTCAGGGTCTTTTCAAAGACCCTAAACTCTGGTTAACACTTCATATCAAAGGAACAAGCTAAGGACTATTTCTTTGGAGCAGATATTTTGCTTTCTTGGACTTTATCTATCTTCCAAATCCTTGGTATTGACCTTAAGCCAAGTGATGAAGCTTGAAGGGAGCAGAAATAGCCTCAGTTAGAAGGGACTGCTCCCAAGTACCTGTCCACCTGGCACTCCCAATAAAAAGTTGTTTTAACTGTAGTGTACTCCAAAAAGTCTACTCAGTGTCTTTATCTTTTTCCCCATACTGGGCACATATTATGTGACTCAGAGGTCCTGGTATGTCCCAAGTGCAAGCCACTGATGTCTTTTTGCAGTCTCTTTGACAGATTATTTTCTTTTACTTTACCAGAGAGAGCTCAGTTGTTAGCACACACCGAGGTCCAGGAGAAGAAGCTCAGTGACGATCTCAGTGATGTGATATTGTATCTCCCACACTGTTTTTGCTGACATTATTTTGGTATACTATGTTTATCATTTATGGGAATTGTGATTTATCACGTTGATATTAAATCTCGTGGAGGCAGCATTTCTCTCATTTGGAGGCTGAGGTAGAAAGGTAAGCATTCATCAAAGGGTTGTGTAAGAACCACCTCTCTGTCTTAACAGTAAGCTGCCACAAAATTAAATTGTCCTGAGGATGAGATGCCATTAGTATATTATTTCCAATAAGGTCTTTATTTCATCAGCTGTGTCATCACTGGTACAAGAATGAAAATGAATGCCCAAGTGGTATACAGGCCAACTCAAACCACAAAACTAAACTTTTTATCTTCAAAAAGCCCAGACCAGTTGCTCATAAAACAAACCATTGCACCATGCATTCTAGTATTTTCTTTGTGAAGTGTTTGTTCAATAAAAGACCTGCCCTTTTGATTGTCTTTATAGGAAGGCATACCAGAGGGAAAAGTTCTAGGCTGGTGGTGAAACTTTCAGAAATTACAAATGGATTGAAAACTAAGGCCAATTTTTTTATAAAAAGTTTGGAAATTGAAGATTGCTTCACTGACTTCCAGTGAGACAATGTTTCTGGGCATGGTTCTGAAGAAGAGCCTTAAAAGCTAAAATGTGTTGGCAGTTTTCAAAATACTACCTTCAATATTTATGTGCTGTAATGGGGCCAAATTTTAGGCAATGGGAACAAAGCAAGTCCTAGTTGGGTGCATTCCTATTCTTAATTGAAGGCTATGAAATATGAATCAAAGTGTGGAGAAAGCACAAAGTTTGTCTTAAATGCACAAAACCAATACAAGTATCTTCTCATGAAAATGTTTTATCTTAACTTTTTTCTTTTATTTTGAGAATGATCATGGTATATAATGTGAACGGTATATGGAATTATCTTGTAATTGAGCTTCAACATCCCATGTGTAGATGAAAATATGTGTATCATTGTTGCTGTAGTAGTTACTCTTGCAGCATTTCCTCTACACAGAATGGGAAATATGAAGGCAAATTTAGCTCCTGTAAATGAAAAATACTTAGTTTTTAATGAGTGCTGTCTAGAATTTTTTTCATATTTTGTTCATTTGGGCATATCTGGGTTTATTGCACATTTTCTTAGCCTAAAAAAACCCCCAAAAACCACAACCTTGAGAAACCCACCATGAATTCTTAGGTTCAGTTTCACAGATTTTTGTATTTTTGTCCTAGTAAGTTAATTTTTTTGTGCAATGGCAGTTGTTATGACATATCTTCTCTGTTTCAGGACTTCACTTCTCATTTGTTGGATGTTTCTTAGAGAACTCCAGAGAGAGCTGAGAACATACTTGACTCTGAAACAGTGATATAGATTCAGCCAAATATGAGCAAAATGAAGCTTGCAATGCTTATGCTTCTGTGTTTTACTGTGGTATTTATGTAACACTTCAGATTCTTGTGCTAGCATTTCAGATATTTCAGTTTCTCCTCATCAACATTATCCTTAAAATTGTTTCTGTAGATAGTGGGCCAGAAGCAGGAGATGCAATGGAGCTTTTTATGTAATCCGTATAGCAGGGATTGTCCAGATTAGGTCTCTACAGAGAAGACATTTGGCTTTCAGACCTGTACTTTCTTTACATGTGCAACTACACCTCATGTTCACCTCTTGTCTGTAATGAAATACTCAAGTTTTACAGTTCATGCACAGGAACCGTCCATGTAGGTGTCTCTGATACTTCATTACTGGTTTGTGACATGCTGGTTTTGGCATATTTTTGTCCACTTAAATTCTGATTTTTTTTTTCGTCACTAAATATAGTTTTCATGAAAATTTTTGAGAAGTCTGAGTTTGTGGCCAAATTTATGTGACTTCATGTTAAAATTCCAGATGCTTTGGGTAGAATGTGCTGCTAGAAGTAGGGGTGTCTATGCTGGGTTTGATATGTGCCTTCAGTGATGTGACATTGGAGGACAAATAGAAATCATCCTTAGATGTGCAGAATTATTGTTGTGAGTAAAGAAATTTAGTCTGTAAATTTTTGGGGCAACTTTCAATTCTGTGCATTGGTTGTCTGATGCTTCTCAAACTTTTGCTTTGAAAATACAGGGGTTGCATAATTTGATTGAATATTTTATAGATTATTGATAAAACATTAAATATGGCATACTGGATATTTGTGTTTTATTGCCATAAATTTACCTTATATTGATTTTTAAAGCATAACTTTTTTTTTTAGTTATTTTTGCCTTTTCAATAGTGAAATGGGGTTTAATAAAGAGAAAAGTTTGATTGCCACAAAAGAACAAATTGACTGACACATTTTTTTGACCTACCTATGTGAGAAGTATTTTAAAAAGTACCATACAAGTATAAAATGAGTGAATCTGGCTGCAGCTTATTGTTTAATGGATATGAGAGGGACTTCAGGTTCAGTGTCATTAAGCAGTTTCCTTAAATGGGGATGTGGTTTGGAATGGTTGTTTATAAATATGCAGATGTACTTAAGCCCAATAACTGTCAAGCATTTGCATGCTAATGAAGTGCTACTGCACTAAGCATTGGACAGCCAGCTGGAACTGTGGAGATAGGATTTATGCTGAGGATCTCAGGGAAACTACCATGACATCTAAAGAGAAGGTATGGCTCCTATTGACTGGCAGATATCTTGTTCACTATTGACATTTATTTTCTTGTTTTCTATCAGATGCACAGTAAAACCAAGTTCTTGCTCTCCCCAACCCTTCTGGTTTTTTCACTAAAGTAAATCAATTTTGAGGACAGAAATGAATACCCTTCTTTCTCAGATAGACGGCAGAACTCATAAGGGAATAATTACAAGTCTAATTCAGCTCTTTTAATGACATCAGCCTAATGATTCCTGGATTCAAAGTCCCGGATGAGTTCCTAAGCTTTTTAACTCTAAGCTTCTAGGCTGAAATAGTATGACTTTTAAATTTTGTTTTCATTGGAAGATCAAAGAAATGACTGCAGCATTAATTAACTGTGTGTATTTTGTTTGTGTAGCCCGCTGAAGAAAGATTGTGTATTTAATAACATTCATTTGCTGGGTGAGATAAGGAAAGAAAAGAAGGCTAGTGTGTTGGGCCTATCGGAGGAATTGTAGGGCTGACAAAAGCTTCTAGAAGTTGGTCATCCATGTATATATTTTCTAGAAGGCTTTTCTGTCAGATCTAGTCTGATAATCCTGATGAGCTTTTCTAATGGGCTGATTTGCAGATGGATTACTTGGGGTGACTGTTCGTTTTATCTTGTGCCGATTTTAAGCACATGAAAATTTTTTATTTTCTATGAAAGTTATAAATATATAGTTGGAAATGTAGAGGGGAATGACATATTTCTACATAATTTTCTTTTTGGTAATGTAATAGCATCCATAACTTCCCCTTATGCAAGTATACAATGGGGGACTGCTGGGATATTTGTATGATTAAAAGCTGTACTCCTTTGGTCAAGGCAGGCCAGTCATCCCTTATACCCATTCTTTGGCAGCTCACTATATTGTCCTTAAGCTTTTTCTGGAGGTGGGTGCAATGCTTGCCCTGCTTCAGGTGTGGGACATCTGTGCTGTTCTCTATGATTTTTCAAAGACAAGAGGGAGCAGACACACTACAAGAGCAACCTTTTCTCTCAGGACTCTTGGATGCAGCCATTCTCTGATGTCCTCACAGCTGCTGAGTTGCTGCCGTCCCAAAATGATAACTGCGTCTGCTAGACTGAGGTGTAGAGCATGACTGAATGCACACTGTGAGAAAACATCCTTGGTTTCCTCTTAGTTCCCGTTTCCTTGTACTGTCAGGGAAGGGAACCTCTTTGCCAGTCGCATAAGAAGATGGTGCTTCTTGGTCTGGTTTGCTCGGAAATAGGACAAGGAGCCTTGCAAAGCAGCTGCTGCCTGCTGCGGAGAAAGAGCCATTTTGCCGAGGAGGAGAAATGCCGGAGGAAACCGTGCCCCCTTCTACAAGTCCTTTTTGTAATGTAAAGGGATTATTCCTTAATTAAAAGAAGTCATAGATCTTTGCCTGCTGGTTGAAGGCAGCACACCTGTGGCCGGCTCCAGGGGGAGCTGGCTCTGGTTGCCTGCTGGCTGCTGGCGGCCGCTCTGATCCTGTTTCTGCAGGAACAAGTGTTGGATCAGCAAATGGGCTGTATGTGAGAACAATAACACACAAATATTGATTTACTGGCTACCCGAGCTATTTCTGCGGTTGCAAGCTGTCTGCCTTCAGCCGCATGCCTAACTCTGCGCGTACGGCGCAGCGCCCCTGCTCTGCTGCCTTATCTTTATGCTTGCAGAGGACTAAGGAGTGTTTTAACCCATGGCATGTGAGCAAGTGCATCCGTGGAGTGTCTGTGTGGTCAGCCAGGGCTACTTCTCCCACCACCACTGGTGCCGAGACTTCGTGTTACATTTGTTAACTCTGCAAACTGAGGACAAGGACTGCCGTGGTGTCTGACATCTCCCAGAGGAGTGAGGAGCACACAACAGAACAGAACTGGGGAGGTGGTTATCTTGTAATTTTCCACACCCTGTCCCTTTCTGTCTTGCTTTCTCACTTAAAAACCCCTTAACCCTATCCCTTCATATTTAGTGTTGTGCAAAAAGGGTAAATTCAGCCTGTCTCAATTTGACCAAAAGGGGGTGAAAAACCTATTATAATAATAAAATTATGTTCTATGTAATTTTAGATGTCAGTCTGAAAATCTGCTGATTTGGGATCGTGTTCAAGCATAAGTCCAGGCCTACAACAGAGTGTCAATTGTGCTTAAAAATTCTGACTTTACTGTTCCATGAATGCAGATTTAACTCTTACTACTCTCTACATAACCAGACACCAGAATTGTTGGTTTTGATCTTACTACACAGGATACTAATTGACAATCAGATTCCTTGTAATTAACCCCTTACTAGATGGAATTTTATGTTTTTTTAAACCTACACAGGTTTTTTTTGTTTTGTATATCCCTAGACACTTCTGCATTTTGTGGTTTAATTATATTTTGAATAGAAAGGAATTTTAACTTTCCTGGGCAAAGGGTTAAAACAGAGTTTGCACCTGAAAAAGGAATTTAATGCTATGCCCGTCAAGAAGCCGTAGGATTAAAATCCCCGAATACCCGACAACTGTCTGTCTGACAATGCCTGACTGTATTCTGTTGCCCTCACTGTCCTATTAGGAAACCTTTCCAGGGCTCAGTGAGCTCCTGAGAGTTATGCTTGTTTGCAGAATCTTTCCTTCTGCCCTTCCTTCTCTTTCCTTTTTATTATTAAATTACTTATTAATTACTCCCTGGATTCTAAGGCTGTTAAATACAGCTCATCAAACTTTGACTTTATGCCAGAGAAGCTTTTGGCTTCTTCAATTTGTCCAGCTTCAAATTGCTCCCATTGTCCAAACCTGCAGCTGGCTATTGATGTGGTGTGGGAAAGCCCTGATGGAGCAACCTTTTCTTGAGAGCACAACACTGAAACAGCAGGTGTCATGGAGACCTTTGGGCTATTTCCACAAGCTGGAAGGGTTGCTTCTGCAGTTTGGGATCCCTCTGTGGGTTTGGTACCTGCTTGTGTTGCCCTCCAGCTTCTACAGCACTGTTTTATTGCAGTGTGCTGCTGAAATTACTCTGGCTGGCAGAACTTATTGCCTGTGGGGTTTTTCAAGGTTCTTGGGCACTACTGAGACAGCCAGCAGACCCTTCTTGTGCTGAAAATCTCCTTGAAATATTGGAGATCTTGTGATTGTTTCAGTTGTCTGCTTTACTTAAAAACCTCTGCTGTGTGTCAGAACTGAAGGAATTTTTTTTCTCCTCAACACACTGATAGTTCCCGGCAATTGTGAGCAGGACATAAACCCATAAAAAACCCCCAATTAGTTCTTAACCAATGTTTATACAATAGCTCAATATAAATTATGTTTAAACATTATCATAAAGCAAAACTGTGCTATTTGCTTTTTGACAAATTTGTGTACTCTGTGGAAACCACAGGATTTGTGGGAGGAGGAGAATGCCTTGGAGAAGAATCCAGCATTAACTGGCTATTGGTTACTGAGAGGGTACACAAACCTCGGCGTCAGACTGGCTTTGTTTGTTGCTCCAGGAGTTGTGGGCTGCTGAATGTTTTTTTAAGGAACACTTTTCTCAGTTGCACGCTTGCCTAGAGGTGGTCTTCTCTACCACAAGCACCTTATTCTTGCCAGTCATCCCTTCAGGCTCAGCGTGCTGGTGTAAGCCGAAGCAAGAAAACATATCCTCAGACCACAGCATGCTGCATCTTATCAGCAGTGGCCAGCAAACAAGCTCAAATCAGCCCTAATTTGTAAAAAGCTTACCAAGCTAGGACTAGACTCCTCAGGAGACAAGTTGCCTCTTTCTCACCAGCTGAAATGATGAGATGCACCAGGGGCTGCTGTCCTGGATCGATTGAATGTGCTGATGCCCTGACACCCTTTGCAGACATCAGACGTATTTAGTTCTTAGGGCATGCCTCCATACTGCTCTGTTTATCCTGAGCCTCCTGGAAACCATATGTCTGTGATTCATGGGGCATTGAGCCTGGGCTAATCAGCTATGTTGACAGGCAGGGTATATTTTACTGGGCTTAATGCAACCTTAATGTTGTCGTGCTGTTTCCAGAATACTTTGTGTG
This sequence comes from Promerops cafer, assembly GCA_013398275.1. Lineage (NCBI taxonomy): Eukaryota > Metazoa > Chordata > Aves > Passeriformes > Nectariniidae > Promerops > Promerops cafer. The sequence goes on along the minus strand of VZSE01010635.1, from coordinate 48,180 downwards.
GATGTGCCTGTGATCAGAGGAGCTTAAAGTGACTTGGAATTTGTCCCTGTCCAGTTCAGACTGCATGACCTTTAAAGCGACTGTGAAGCAATGTCTCTTCCTTTTTCCTCTGCGCCCCAAAGGCCAATCCAGGACAAGGAGGTTTTGAAGGGACACAAGAAAAACAGAGCCAAAGTAAACACCAGCAAGGAAAGAGGAGAGGAGAGGAAGAAACAGAAATAGCAGTGGAAATCTGTCAGGTACAGAGAAGGCCCTTTTTGACATACTCTATTTCTTATAACACTTAGCATACATTTAGTTAAACCAGTAAAAAAAAGCCATTCTGACCCCATGAGATGTTATATTTGCATTTACAGTATATTCCTGCTGGGAGGATTACATTCAGTGTTTGAACTAAGGCAAACTGGAATTGTTTTGTAGGAACTGTGTATTTTAACAAAGGTGTTTTTTAAACTCTGGAACATCTTCCTTATTCTCAACTAGGTTTATGTATTAAAAAAAAATAAAGGAAAAAGGCAGTGTGAGCATGCTGTGGGTATGCTACAGGGTTGCCTAGATGACTGACCCTCCCTATTTGGCTAGCTAGTTTCTGAGAGCATGTTGAACACATGCTCTGGTGCTGTTTGAAGGCCCCATGAGAGGAAGAAACTGATTGAAAGCTCTCAGTTATGCTGAAGTGGGTGGCCAAAGTGCTGGAATTAAACAGCTGCTATGAACCTGCTGAACTTTGTTGTTTATAAATTATTTTGCAAGCCATCTGGAACAAGAATGGTGCCACAGTTTACAAAAGCTGTAGCTGAGGTTTTCAGGGTGAGCAGCAAGTGTGAAATATTATTAAGTGATTATCAGATTTTAAAGGCTTTTCTGAGTGGCTTAAAGAGAGAGTCTTAAGTTAGAGAGGTTTTAACTGAAACACATTGCTGGCTTTTCTTTCCTCACCATGTGTTTATCTAAGTTACATTTGGGTCTCCCATTAAGTCCTTAACAATACCCAAGAATCCAACTGTGACTGAGTTGAGGAAAAATACCCATTAGATAAGAGGTTTGTTTTCTTCATAGGTAGCAGGTTGTACTGCTGTCCCTGGCAAAGTATTCCTCAGAAAACCTTCCCCCCGTGTAGAGCTGATGTCAAATGTGAGATTCTTTATGTTTCAGGTGGAATGAAGCTACTTAATACATCTGCCCATTTCCCAAATCTTGCTGAAGCAACCCAGTGACTCCTGTAAGTGGGACAAGGGCACAAGGACCATGCAGCATGGCCAGGCTGTAACTGGCAGCTTTCCTCTGGCTTGGCTTGCTCTGTCTTTTATGGACCTTGCCCTTGGTAGCAGAAGAGTGTCCATAGGTGCCACTGTAGCTGACCAAGTATGGGTTGGATGTGGAGACCAGGCTTTGAAAGACCTTTGGGAATCACACTTTGGGAGGTGTGATTTTACTGTCCCCAGCTATGGCCTGCCCTGGATCTGTGAGACTGGGAATCTTTGAGCTTTCCAGCCTTCTGCTATTAGAACAAGGGGGATTTTTGCCCCTTTTCTTAATGAATTTTTCTCTATAAGTCTTAGGGTAAATGTGCTGTGAGAGTGACTCATACATTTACCCTATGAGCAATGTACCTGAAATGGCTCAATGTGTGGGATGCTCTGCATGCACTGGCTGGGCATAAAATGTGAAATGTCACAGAAAAGAGGCAGTAACCCACAAATCTCTGCTATTTCTGTGCTTTGTACATGGACCTGATGTTGTGCTGACACACACAGGCACATGTGCTGACACACAGTTTTTTAGTTTAGGTGCATTGCAGCTTTCTGGAAGGTTGCTTCCAGTGAGGGAAACTGAAAGTCTTGTAGATATTGGTCAGGTGGAAAGCATGGTTTGACAACTGGAATAGATATTAGGAACAAAAATTATACAGTAAACTCGCACAGTTGTTGTAGGAGCACCTTCTGCCTCTCTTGACTAGGTGGAAATCTTATGTGCTTGTTAATGTGCAGGAGGTGGCTGTCACTGGAAAGCAGCAATAAATAAGGTTTTCTGGTCAATTGCTTTATAATGCTGAACAGGCAGTTTCCCAGTATGACTATATATGTCATTTTTTGGCATTATGTACAGGGAATTAAATGTAACTTGCCTTTCCTTGTGCTGACCGCTTTGCTGTCTCAAAATATGATGCAGTTGCTTGTATTAATGATAGTTGTACTTTGTGTGTGTGACAACTTCAATGTGGTCTTGTTGCAGCTTCAGTATATTAACAGCCTATGAAAGGGTTGCTAAAATATAGCTACTTTTCAGACTTGAGTTTCTACTTTCCTCTGAAAACTCACATTTGTCTGCAGGGTTTTCTGTCATGCATGAGGTGCTAAGGAGAAGATGGGAACCTTAAACCCAGAACTGCTAAAATCAGTGAAACCTGGGTTTCTGAGAGCAGATGTTGATTGACACGCGAGTTCTGACTGCTATTTTGTCCCCTCACTTGGGGGCCTAGAAAACAGGGGAGAGGGTGTGTGTGTGTCTACTTTCTAGCCTCTTTGGCTGTGTATTTTTTCCCCAGATGGCTGTAATTTTCAAGTGTTCAGTGCTGCAGAGCTCATTCTGGAGACTTCTGCTCCTTTGGGGCGCTAAGTAGGTCTCCCTTGTGCATTCCCTGCTGCTTATTTTCACAAAATCTGTTGGAACTTACTGGCTTGAAGACTCTGGGTCCTTTGTTAAATGTGTCTGAATTTAGTCAACAGGTTACAAAAATTGCCAGAAACATGGGTGGACAGGCTACCTGTGTCCATGTGTGCCCACAGGTAATGAACAGTTATGCTTTGCATGTGTAGGAACACATGTACCAAGTACTGCATAAGATTTGTTATTTCACTCTATACAGCTGATGAAATTCCACCAGGTCTGAAAATTAAATCCCACTTTAAGGAATAATTGATTTGCCTTTTTTTTTTTCCCAGGCATGTTATTTTTTTATTTATTTTTCTTCTCCCTAATCCATCCCTATAAGTGGTATAAGAGAAATGCTGACACACTCTTGCCTCTGCTATCACCAGTGGGTGCTACTTTAAAAGTATCTAATGATTTTAATGAATTTTGTGGCTGAAAGTTGGACACTGAAGCTTATTTAAAAGCATTCAACAGTGAAAAAAGAATAGGCCTTTATTGATATCTAGTCAAAAGTGAAGACTTAGCTGTAATTATTTACAAATCAATTAATGGACCTTTCCTCTAACACCCTATCAGTCAAAGACTGGCTAAGAGCAGCGGAGAGCATTGATAAGAATACACCATGAAACAAAATCAATTGGTTTTTGTCATTCTGACAGAAGTGAGCTCTACACGTGGATTAACCCAGAATGCAACAGGAAAATGTCCACAGGCTGGAAGATAACCTAATTTTGTAAAATCAAGGTTGTCATAAGAATCTTTCATAATTGATGGTGAGATTAGAATTTATCTAGCAGCCTGGTGGTAAAAATCAAAACAGCTTCTGGTGCAGCATTGCAAACACTTCAAAGCTTGGTTGGCTTCCTCAGATCTGGAATCTGTCCTTAATGTCAGCTAATTTAAAGAAAGTAGATACAGGGCATGAGCTTTGAGATCATACTTTTATGAATGAGGTCATGTGTTTATGGTTGTAGGTGGCAGTTATGGTATGCAGTCCTTAGGAAATATTGGTGCATGTGTATTTTTGATGCTGTAGGACAGCTGCCAGTATTTTTTCTATTACCTTTTTGAAAGTTTTTTTTAATTAATATGTCCTTGTGTACAAAATCTTTTGTTCATTTTTTTTTTGTCTGAATATGAAGCAGTGATGGTATTTGGATCATAATCCTGGCTCTAGAGTGATTCTGCAAAACAACCACAAAAAACCCTTAATATTTCCTCAAAATGCTCTTTAAAAAAAGTCTGAAATATTTTTGTAATTATCAGCAGAACACTAAGATAGTATTGGGGTGATTTAATTAAATGGCAAAACTTAAGATTATCAGTTTTAGTGAATCTTAGTTCTTTGTGTGATTACACGATGTGAAATTCTCAAGAAATTTTCAGTCTTGTATCTAGATTTCTTTGGTTGGCACTCAGCTCAGTAACAGCAGTGCTCTGATTTCTGCCTCCAGCTGTGCAGTACATATTTTACAGCCTTATGATTAGCATAACTTTATTCCACTCAAGCATTCCTCATCAGTGTGCACCAGCTGCCTCTCCCCACAGTGCACCTTCCCCAAGCTGCTTTTGGGAAATCCCAGGGAAAGACACCTCTATGCACATGCTGCTGCTTCTCTCCGTCCCTCCAACATGTTTGTTGTTTCTAGCTGTAATGTGCTTTTCTGCATTTCTGCAGGTTATTTTGCAAATCATCCAAGCAGCGTAGCAGTAGCACTTCTTGTTTATTCAATTCAATTTTCAGCCTAAGATAATTCTAAAGATTGCACTTCCTCTGAGATTTAATGCAACAACTCTGTCTCACCAGACAGTGCAAACAGGTGCTGGTGAGTACAAGGGCAGGAATACCTGAGAATCATTTAAATAAACAGCGGGCCAAGCCTTAAAGCAAAGCCCAAACAAAATATATTAATCAAAATGATTTATCAGTAATGTTTTGTGACCAAGACCAAAGGTCAGCACAGTAACCTTTCAGTAATGCATCGTGCAGTCATGCAAAAGACCTGTTTTCTGTTCCCAGGCTTGATCTGAACAAACTTGTGTGGTTTGTTTAATCTCTACTGGGAGAAAGCTTTGCATTGCACATTGATTTCAAGGGTGACCATACGGATGGAAGTATGTGCCCTTTTGGTCCTGAAATGGGATGACAATGCATGAGAGGACAAGTTTTTAGGGACTTTCAAGTGCTAGAAATATGCAGTGAATGTTAGAAAGAAAGATAAGGAGCTCTAGCTTTTAAAATAGTTTAACATTGTAAACCCTTGAGAAGGTAAAAGTGTGTGTAGTGAGTCTGACAACACCGTGCTGAACATACAAGACTCCCAAAGTGCTCAGAGGTGCTTTGTACCAATAGAGATGCTTAAGTTTCCAAGCTACTAAAAAGAAAGGGATTTTCAGTGAAAATAATAAATACACTAAAAGAAGAAAATTTAGGGGAGCTGTTGTTGCCCTGGTAACCATAACTCTGATATTAATTAGCATGGCAGTTGTTTTTAGGTGCTGACTTCTAAAGTTTCCCTCTGCTTATTATTTGCAGTAGTAATTAAAAAAATTCTATAATCTTTGTTTCTTCTTTATTTCATATTTATATATCTTTGATAGTTTTGTCTGCACCCTCTCTGTGTTGTTCAGAGACAATCTTTTTCCCTTCTTTTCCACACATGTTCATCTCTCCTCCAGCCAGGCAGAGTGAAAGGGGCAGAGGAGGAATTACTGAACTGAAGTCAACATCCTGGAATAAATTCTTTCTTAAAAATAATAAATAATTGTCTTGTCTGCAAGACACAGAACTCCTCATTTAAACTTATTATACTTATGTATCAAAATGATGTAGACAAGTAGTAACATGAGAAAAATAAAATGACTTGTTTCCAGCTCATGTGACACAAACTATTTTTTTCAATATCAAAAGAACTCTACGTATGGTTTCTGACATATATCATAACCTTGACATCGGTTTAGAAGCATGCTAGCCTTAGTTGGGATTGTGAGATGCTTTCTCTTCTTTCTCCTTAGGAGTTGGCTCGTGGTCATGACATACCCATTTAAAAGCTTTTTACAATGTTTCCTGGGCAAGCACCAATTGTCTTACAGGAAAATTTTACTTTGGGTAAAAAGAAGGTGAGTAGAGGAAAAGGAGAGGAAAGTACAAAATTAGATTCAAATCACTGCCTGCCACCATCTTGAACTATATTTTTTTTTACTTACCTTTGGAAGAGGAACAGTTGGAAATTGCACAGCATCAGTAATCTGCAGTGACTATCTTGTATAGTAGAATTTTCCTCAGAGGTATACACATTCTAGGTGATTTACTTCTTCCAGCTTAAAAACGTGTTATTCTTCAAATACATGATTCTCTTTTGCCTGTTGCTTCATGGTAAATATTGTGGGAAAAACCCCTTGTGCCTCTGTAAAAAAATTCTTCTGAAGTATGTTTTCAAGTCTTTCTACTTATATACTGCTCCTCTGTTTTCTGTGATTTCTAAAACACAGATTAGGGGAAAGATGCTCTCACTGGCTACTTTAGATATTAGATGTGGCTGTTATTTCTTTCGTGTTAAAGGAAGATCAGATTATCTAGCACCCTGTCCACTTGCATCTTGAAAACCTCCAGCAATGTGGACTCTATCATGTCCCTGGAGAGGTTGTGCCCATGAATGATTCTTTTTGCTGTAAAAAGCTAATTTCTTACATCCAGGAGCAAAACACTGGTAGCTGATGTTGAAATTGTGTTTTGACAAAAGGGGATTGCAAGAGCTTTGTGTGTGTAAGAGAGACAGAGAGAAACTCCAGTGGAAGTAGATAAACATGTTTGAGCAAAGTTTTATTGAGGGTTTTTTTTTTGTGAAAATAAAAAATCTGAAGATCAATTCTAAATCTACCTTTGTTGTTTCAGAAATTCTTGGACTGAGAATGTTTTGCCTTGGTTTCTCTCGATGTGAAATTAATCCTTAACTTTCAACACCCAAAGTAATGCATAGTTGGACATCAAAAGTATGTGTATATGGGGCATATTTTGATTTACCTTACATCTGTATCCTTCTCATGCATCAAGCTAAGCAATCTAATAATATCACAGCACATTGTGACAACATCAAACCCTGATGACCAGATGATTCTCTGTGACTCAAAGAAGTACAGTTGGCATCTGCAAGAGAACAGTCTTCTTTTGTAATCGTTATTTTCCCTAGCATTTCACCCAAATTACTAAGAGAGTGTAAATCTTCCAAACAAACTCTCAAAAGCTTCTCTGCCAACGACCATACTATTCTATATTTGAGCACCTAATTAAAATATTTTGGTATCCAAATTTGCAGATGAAGTCAACATTTGGGGGGATTGGATGAGATGATCTCTAGAGGTCCTTTTCAACCCTAACAATTCTGTGACTTTTAAATTTCTGTTCATTGCTGGTGTGAAGGATACAGAATGTCTGGGTACTGGGAATCCAGACACTGGTATTGATCACTTTAATTTGCTGTTCATGCAGCAGGCCACCTTTTGACAGACTTCTAGTTTTGTAGATTTAGATCTGGGCTTTCTCAAACCCTTTGGTTTGTTGAGAACATTTGTGACTAAAGGTAATTCACATTGCACTCTCTGGAGATCCAGCATCTTACTTCAACAGCCCAGGGAAGAAATATCACTGGCAGCATGTCATAAAATCAAAATATAAACTTGCAACTTAAATACCATACAAGTGCAAACTGGTATTGGGTGATGGTAACACCTTATCTTTTCTAATAAATGAAGTAAGGAGGAAAAATAGTAACTATTAGACAGCTTAAAAATAAAAGAGACTCACATGATTAAGCATAGCTAGTATTTTGTGAAATCTCTGTGAAATTCTATTATGTTTAACATCTCAATATCCACTTAAGAGCAGAGTCTAGTGTAAGAATAACTTCAACACAAAAGGAACCCCCTTTTTTTTTCCTTATTAAGAAGTTCTCTAATTGTGTGTGCATTCTGTACAATGTTGTTGTTAGAAAAATAGTTTCATGTACCTGAAATCCATTTGGACCATGTTAGCTCTAGATCTTAGCTTCATCTTGACTGCTCAACTCTGCTCCGTAAGAGAGACATCAATATAGAACTGGGAGATGGGAACAGAGCACAGATTTCTGAAAAAAATAACAAGAATACCATGTGAGGAAAAACAAAAAGAGTAGAAACTGAAGACCAAGTATAAAGTTACCAGGGAGTATGGAAATATGAAGGAATAAAGGAAAGGTCAAAAATTAACTTGAAAAGTTCTGGTAAAATATACCACAGGCTGCCTGTCATTTGGGGTCAGGGTTTCAGGAGCTTATAGATGGACTGATAGACAACCTTACGAACTTCGATAACTCAAAAAGTGGAATTGAATGAAGAAACTTAGAACAGATATTAATCTTTGAGCTCAGGAAAATGTTACAAGCTTAAAATAGCTTAAGGATTACAGATCCTCAGACTTGCTGAGATATATATAAACTTCACAGAGTTTGTATAGCAATCCTAATTGTTTATTTATTGTTGGCTTAAACTTTAGGGAGTAAGCTCATCAAGCAAGGGTGATGCGCTCTTGCTGCTGCTCATCATAGCCTTGCAGGGGGGGAAAAGGAGGCTGGCAGACCTCTGTGTGGTAAGTCCAGTGGTGGTATTTATTGAGTAGGATAATTCCATTTTTTTGCACTGTCAAAATATAAAAAGACCAGTGTGACAAAATTTATCTACAACTGTTCAATGTGTTTTCACCCCACGGGACAGATGAGAACAGGTGGAAGGAAGAGAATGTTAAAATAACAGGAGAGGAGCCAGCTCAGCACTAGTGCCTGTAACTGTGGCTGTGGCTATAAAAACAAATTAGTGTGGGGTGAGTTCATTATAAATTCAGTGTTGGTTACTGCCTCAGTACATGTTTTTGACCTATGGTTAATCTGAAGTAGTGCAAGGTGGTTCCCAATGCGCCAGAAGTGCCTATCAGGGAAATTCCCAAGAGCACCTGCTGGCCTGCGAATTCATGAGCTCCTCTGCCTTGTGCATGTGCCCTTATCATGGCAGAGAGAAAAATCAGCCTGGCATTTGACTATTGTGCATGAATTGAATGGGCAGATATGTTTCAAATTATGTTTTAGAACACAGCTCTGCTGTGACTGCACTGGGTTTTTTTTTTGCTTTTTTTGAAAATTATGAATCAACACTAAATTTCAAATGCAAAATAGGCAATAGGGCTGGTTGGTGTATATTTGGCTGTCAAAAACTGGTTAAGCTGGCTTTGGTCTAGCTCTTATTTTGTGCCCAGAAGTAACTTTGTAGACATAAATTAAAGCATGCAAATACCTGTTTGATCTGAGACTGCAGTAGGCAATTAGGTATCTTTGGAAAAAATAGTCTGTAACTATTTCCTGGACTAGGGGAATGAAAGAGAGAGGGGTTTAGAAAGTAAGCAGTTACTGTTTTAAATTGTACTAGGGGACCACACCAGTGCAATCCATTTCAGGCTCAATCTCTGCATTCAGAAAATTGATTCACATTGTAAACTTGACCTGCACTGGGTTCATGATCAGAAGATTTCTTGTTTTATCCCTGGACAAGTAGATCATGTTGCCTCATGACTTTCAGAGTTTTTTGTCCTTTCTGACAGTTTATCTAGGGATTCCTAGGCATGAATAAAGTTACCACTGGTAGTGTGATCTTGTTACCTAAAGTGAATTGAAAGGTCTTAAATACAATCATTGTAAGTTTTTGACAAATGTCATTATTTAAATATAAAGGCACGAAGGAATAAATTTTCAAAGCATTGCCTGGAGGATTGGCAATATTTCTTTCTTTGTAATGAGAAGAGTAGTACATTTTAGACTTTGTCTTGTATTTGAAAGAGCTCAGTAGATGAGATCTAAAGGCCTTTGAGTTTAGAAAACTTTGTTTTGGGAGGTCCAGATTGAACTTTAAAAGCTGTGTATAGCCCTCAAAGCCTGGCCTGCATATTTAGTTTCCCTGCCATTTCAAGGTGAAAAGAACATTTTTTTGCTTGCAGGCTTTTCATTAATGTTGAAGAGAAATCACAAGAGAACAATCAGCTCTCATGATGGTTTGAATTTCTTTTGGTAACAATTCATGTAAATAGGTGTGCGTATGCAAGCTAGACATAGCTTTAGGGCTGCTGTTAAATTGTCAGTGTATATGCCAGTTGCATTAAAATTGGAGAGCTCTTGACTTATGTGCAGCACTGTTAGTTGTAAGAGTAGCGTTTAGAAATACTACTTTTTCTGGAAGTAAAGTGGGTTGACTGTGAGATGGGATTTGGGGTGAGGGGGAGTTGTAGGAGTCACAGTCACCAAAACTCTTTATTTCTTATGAACTGTTTTCAGCTCAGGATTGCTCTTAGATTAATATCCAAACAACTAAGCAATGTCTTTTAGCAGTTGTGTTAGCCTCTCTTTGATGCAGGTGTGCCATGCAAGTCTTTTAGATATAGAATCACAAACTGGCTTGGTTTGGAAGGCCCCTTAAAGATCATCTAGACTCTCCTGTCGTGAGCAGGGGCACCTTTCACTAGACCAGGCTGCTCCAAGTCCCATCCAATCTGTCCTTGAACACTTCCATGGATGGGGCATCCACAGCTTCTCTGGGCAACCTGTTCCAGTGCCTCACCACCCTCTAAATAAAGAAGTTCTTCCTAACATCTAATCAAAACCTACTCTCTGCATCAGTGAGCTCTCTTGGTGTGCCCTTGACTGATTAGGAGTGATGCTTTCTACTGCTTTCATTTGGTTTAAAGCAGAACTACTGGAATGCAGGTCCTCTCATAAAAGGAGAAAAAATAAGCAAAATAAACTGTGCCCCATTTACCTGAACATAGGGGACCACAGTAAAGTAGAGAATATTTCTTCACCCAACACACCAAGTGCAAGAGGTACTTGTGAATTGTTAAATGGATCAAGGGCTTCCCATGTAAACACAGTGCACACAGAGCAAGGAGAAGGTGCTATTGGAATGAGGTAGTGAAAAACAATGCTGATTGCACAAAATTCATGTGTTTAAGCAGCAGTCAGGGTCATTTGTCCCTGTTTACCATGGTGATCTTTACAGTAAAGGTGTAAATTTCATACACTTTTAAGAAAATTTCCTGCTCACATTTATGCATTTAAGCTATTTTAAGATAGTGTGACTGGAATTACATGGGCCAGTAATAAGCACCTAAAACCTAACCTGGGGATGGGAATCAGACCCAACAGAGCAGGCTGGGAGGGAAGTGGAGAGTCAGTATTGGTCTTTGACGATTCTTAAAAGATGTGGAGAGGAGGATTTTAAGAAAATACGAGTTTAAAAAGGTGCTTTAACAGTGCTTTCAAATGCATAAGGTCTTTGTACTTACTTGCTGGAAATCTGTGGTACAGAGAATCAGGGTAAAAGAGGTGTTGAAATCCTTGGGAATAAACAAATAAAAGACTGTCTAGGTGAATGTAGCCCTGTGTTTAAATCAGAGGTTGTTTATTGCAAGGTTGTATCCTCAAAGCAGCTGTTCACAATAGCTTGTTGTACCAGTTCTACAAGATTTTCTGAAAGAAAAATCAAGATATGAAGCTTGCCGTTTACTTGCCAAGGTTTGTTTCACACAAGAGTCCTGCATCTTTGCACCCTGTTCTGCGAGCCTTTTGCTTTGAGAAGGAGTTCTCTTTTTTTCTCTTGATCAGGAATAAATCCCATTCAGGCCCAAAATAAAGGGGAGAGATATCTTTCCTTCATTTTTCGCTTCCTTTCAGATGCTGAGAGTTAGGGGGAAGGGAGACATACTAGAAATTGAGAGATGTTAAGAGCAGGCTTTAGAGCACATTTAGCTATAATCGTTCTTATACACTCATGCATCTCTATCCTTTTATTAGCAGCCCTCCATGAAACATGGAGATTAGCACTAGTCATGTGGAAGTGTTTAAAAATTCAAGCAGTGACAATAGGAAGTGTCAGACAGTAATGGAATAAGTATGACAAAATTACAAAGACAGCAGCTATTCATTAATAAATTAGAACCTCATAGGGTTTTTTAAAACGGAAGGTGTCTAACTTGGAAACATTATCCTTCTGGATGCAACTTTACAATTTCCCTGTTTGGTGGGAAAAAAGTAATCCCTTTTTAATCATAGACCAGATCATGTGTTAATACTCCCCACTGCACATTCAGAAGTAAATTTAGTAGGAAGCACTGCAGGCACAGCCACTTCCAAGGGACAGGTGGGGACCTGTGATGAGTAACCCTGGACGTGGAGCTGTGAGGATGGGGTGAGGAAAAGGGCGTAGAGTAAGCAGGGCTCACAGCGCCTTTCTCACGCTCTCTGCTTACCGAAAACGGTGGTGTCACACTTGGGGTAGCCAAAACATGATGTAAGAAAGGATGTGTCACAGCTGGGTAATTTTGGTGATGTTACCAGGAGGTTTGGGGTGGTGTCTCCTTGATGGTCAGCCCAGCACCTCAGTGCAGAGGGCTCTGCATGGGATTCCCTGGCACGGGGCTGTGACTCAGGGTTTGGCAGGGGACAGGCCCGCCTCCCCCTCCTTCTCAGGCCACTGCACACAGAACACCACCCAGATCTCTGCATTCATGTTTTCCATTTAAAAGCATTCAGGGCCACCCAGAGCTCTGAGTGAGCAGCTGTGGTGGTGGGTCTCACACTGGCCAGAATGGAGCATGTTCTCAGTTAGCCACACTGAATATGGGTGGTCACAGGTCTCTCGGGGAAGCGCTTCCTTGCTATCTGGAGGTGGCACCTATTGTCTGCTCTTGGAGCTTTGCAGCTTGAAATGCTTTTCTTCTGCTTCCTCTGTCTGCAGATTTGCGTGTGTTCAATGGTCTTGAGAAACCTCACAAGGGAGAAAACCTTTTGAATCTGCTGCTCTGGTATAGAGGGACCAGTTTAATGAGAAACACTTCTCTTTAAAAAGATTTTATTAAATAAGGTCCCTTGTTCCTTTCTCCATTCCCTGCCCCTTTTGTTCCCTCCTCTTTACCAGCTGAGGACTACAGGTGACTCTTGGATGTAATATGTTTTCTGATCAGCCCTCTGAAGGCTAAGTCCCCTGTTCTTCCATACAAGAATGCCATTTCTTATTAACTTTTTTTTTTTTTTAATGAACTGAGCTTATTAACCTGCCTTTCACTTTGTGTAAACTGTAATTAAAATATATGAAGAATTTGACTTGTGGTGTGCCCTTCTGGATCTGTTGTGAGGTCTGCCTTAGCAGCATGTATCAAGAACACTGAAACATTGATTTTTATTTTTTTTAAAGAAAGACCTAGGTTATTTCACAGGGGACGATCAGAGCCTTTGAATGAGGAACCCAGGAATGCCTTCTACCCTGGGAAAAATTTGTGCAGCCATGGCAGCTACCTGTGGTAGGAAATGCAAAGAATGAGTTCAGATTACAGTCAGCTCTAGCAAAGTCGTCACATTCCTGGTCTCCAAATAGCTATTTTATGGTTTAAATTTTCTTCCCCTCCTTTATGGGAAAATTGGTGAAGAAGGTAGAGGGAAGTGACATCCTTTGTGACCCTAACTGAAACATTACTAGGGTAAAGTGAAAGTTGTTCTGCGTAACTCATGAAAAAAATGTGATGGGAGCCCAGGTAGGCTGCTGGAGTTTAGAAATCTTAGATAGCCAACTTGTAAATGATAATTCACCAGCAGTATTTGCAGAAGGCTTTACTTATGTGGTGTGTTTGGTTTTGGTTTGGGGTTTTTGTGTGTTTGTTTTGTTGTTCTTTTGTTTGTTTGGGGTTATTTCGCAGTTGTTTTCCTAATTTGTTTTTAAATTTCAAGCTATCTTTCAGTTATGATATGATCAGCTATGACTCAGCTTTTATTTTCTTGGTACTAACTTTCCAGCCATTTTCTGTGAAGCAAAATACTGAAAGCAGAATCTGTGTGTATTGTATTGCTGAATCCTCCTCCAATGCAAATAAGGAGTTGAGAGAATTATTTTAAACACCACAATTTTTAAGCAAGCTTGATTGTTGATAGCTGTGTCTGTGATACAGCCAGATCAAAAGATGACAATTTTCACTCTTTTAATTTAGTTATTCAGAGGTGTGGTTGGGGTTTTCTTCCCCCTCTTTTTTTTNTTTTTTTTTTTTTTTTTTTTTTGACCTATCTGATTATCTCTGCTTCTTCCTCTTTGCACTGCGTTGCCCAGAGCCTGCTTTTTGCAACCCAGAATTCCTATACTGAAAGGTCAGGCTTTTGGTGTATTTGCCATTGTAATCTCCCTATTTCCCTGTTTTTAATCTCCCCGTCGTCGGGGTTTTAAAAGCAGGAGTGGTGTTTTGCTGATGAGAGAGTGGAGAAGGAGACATATATGATATATAGCCTCCAGGGTGGCCTGGCCAAAGACGCAAAGTGCGAATTCGCTCGCTTAGCGGGTCAGAGTTAGAGGAAGGCTGCGTGGGTGCTGATTTCTCGTCAGCGTGCTTTGGTCTTTGCTCCACTCCATGGCTGGGGGTATCGTGAGGCAGTGCAAAGTTTAAAGGGACAAGATGTCTGCCTTTTCCATAGCAGAAACGTGGCCTTTCCTGATGCCTGTGTCTTCCCAGGTGCAGCCAAACCGAGTCTGGTGAGCGGCTCTGGACCAGCCTGTCGTTTCAGTCAAGCTGTGTCTTTGCACTCAAATAGCTTCTGGTATGTGCCTTAATTAATTAAATCGTATAATGTGTGCAAGGGACCCTCCTCCTCTTTCCTTGGGTAGTGGCTTGCTCAGCTGATTTCTCATTTAAAAGTCCCTGTAAGACTGATTCTTTCGATGCTGTTCTCTCTCTTTCCCTTGTGCAGGGTAAGCCAGCTTCATTATAAAGGCAGCCTAGCTGGGCAATTTCTTAGCTGTGGGTAAATAGCAGGACCTTTGAGCTGAGCCATTCCAGATGACCTAGGATGAATTGGGCTGCATTCCTAGCGAGGGCACCCCTTTTCCTAAACAGAAGAAAAGCCACCTCTTAAGCACTCCCACTTATAACTTGGGGGCAGATGTTTTGCAGTGTTGGTTTTTGCTGTGCTGAAAATATAGCATAAGGTTAGCAAAATATTTAAACTGTAGCATAGTCACAGGCTGAGTGCACAGGGTTTACTTAAGGGAGGAGAGTTCTATTTATGGAAGGCATGTGGTTTACTTCCTCCCCCCTGAAGTGGGAATGTTTCTCTAGGGTTTGGCATGCTCTTCTATGTAGTATATGAAAGAAGGAGACCAAGATTTTTTGGGAACTTTGAATGTATTCATGTCCACTTTCTCATGCCAGGTGTGAGAACTTTCTGATTGTTTTGTGCATTAATATTTTACCTGCTAGATTTTCAGCAGTATTTTTAATCTTTTGCAGTCAAACTGTGCTATTTTCTCCCCTTTATAGTAGTGGTACGTTGATAATCTGAATTAAGTGCAAATTATGGGAGCCGATTAGGAGCAAAATGAGAAAAAGACATTACAGCTCTTGCAAATGCTTCATTATACTAAACTGCCTATTTTAAAATTCATTTCACTGAGTTTAAAGTGAAATGTTTAAAGGAAATGTGGATAGCTGGAAAGGTTGCCACGCTTCTTAAAAAAAGATTATATGATGATATGAGATACTTGGTTGTCATTGTGTCAATTATGGCTTGTCAGGCAACATTAGTCTTTGATGTCTGGCATTTGTGGAAGACAGTTATATGAGAGAACTAAAAAGCCCTGAAAAGTATGTTTGTTACTTGGCAGGGTTAAGAAAGATATTCAGCTCTGGAAAAAGGTCTTTACAGTCCAATATATTGTCAAGGCAGGAAAATATTTTTATGACTTGAGAAAATGGATGAATTCATTTTCTAATCCTGAGGAATGATTGATCCGGCAGTGGCCAGCCCAAAAATGGGACTTTGAGAATAGCAACTTGATGTACCCTGAATTTAGGAGCCTGTGCTTGTCTCCAAGGGATGTCTTAAGCCCCTTGTCAGGAGTGAGACAGGAAGGTGGTGGAGCTGAGGGATGTCCTGTGCAATGTGGGTTTTCTGCCCTTCCATGAGCTTAGGAAATATTTAGTTATCAAATGCTACACCCATGCTGGAGGTTTGAAACCCTTCGATTTTTGCTCAAAACATTAAGCTCTTTCATCTAATGTAAATCACTTTCTTTTAAAATGGAAAACATTAAACCAAACAATAACTATTTTTTTTCCTAATGACTTTTTTGATCCAAGAGCTTTCAGAGTGCTTAGCCTTGCAACTTCAGATTTTTTTATTTTTTTTTTTTTTTAAATTGCTTTACAAAATCACAGGATGTTTCTGTGGTGAACATACATCTGTGCTGGCTTTCGCTGAGCTTTGGAAATAGGTCAGGAATTAAAGCTCCGGCTTTGTGGTTCTGAGGAAAGCCCTTAAGAAACTCTCTCAGACATAAGAGGGTAGAGAGGGGTCACTGGAAGTACTGTTTGATCATATGTAGATGGCATGGTCTCTCCTGCCTGCAAGCATGTACGACTGTATGCAGCCACATATATGTGTGAGCTGCTGCAACCGGGGCTCTTCGATGCCTGCTTAGGACAGATTGCTGCAGAAAAAAAAAAAAAAAAAAAAAAAAAAAAAAAAAAAAAAAAAAAAAAAGAGGCAGTCATGGGAAAACATTAAGAGAAACACTCTGCCTTCACGTGAAGATGCTGGCTCGTCCCTACATGCCTTAAGCTTAGCTGTACGTCCTAAGCTTAGTCTATTGTTTCCCCAACCTCTGTGAAAAAACCAGCCCTATGGGCAGCGTGCGTTCGGTGCGCGGTGTCATCGCCATGGAAACCGGCGCCAGCCCTCATTCACACATCGTGCCTGGCTGGATGGATGGAGGTCAGGCCGCTGACTGGCTACCGACGGATGGAGGTCGGGCTCTGGCATCTGCACTCTGCTGCCCTGGGGTCTTTTGCAAGCCCTCCTAAGAGGGAGGTAGTGGGGAAGAGGGATGGTGTCTCGCAGAAGGGAAGAGGAAAAACATAGTGCAGGAAGCAAAAATGGCCGATGAGGTGTGAAAAATCGACCATTTTTTCCTGCTCTCAGATAGTACTCTCTTGCTGTAGTTTGTTAATTTGGGGGGTTGTTTTGATTTCAGAATAGCAGTGGAAACGAATAACTGCTGCAACATTAGTGGGAGGTGCTTGAGTCATTTCCCATCCCCTCAGCCCGGGTCTCAGCCGGAGGAGGCACTCTGGGGGAGCGAGGCGTGCACTGAATGAGCAGCGTGTGAAGCACAGAGGTGGAGAACTTGGCACAGGGATTAAACCTGGCCATGATTTCTGTAGGGCTTCCTGAAACATTAAAGAAAAAAAAAAAGTTCAAAGCTTTAGGTTAAAAAAAAAAAAAAAAAAAGCTAAAGTGAACTGAAATAAAACAAAATCCAACCTTTGGGGTAAATGGAATTCCCCTATATTTGTCTTTCCCTGCCTGCTAGGAATGTTATGGCCGGATTACTAAATGTGAGCCTTTTTCTTTTCAACATTACAGAAGGGAAAAAATGGGATGGGAGGAGAGGTGTTTTGGTTTCTTTTTCTTTTCTTCAAGACATTTTTCCTTTCCTCTGGCATAAGCAACTTCTTCCATCTCTCCTTAAGTCCACTGTTTGTTAGACCTGCGGGTGGCTTATAAACAACCTCATCAGAGTATAGCTTTTTGCCATCCTAAAACATCACTTTCCAGGCGTGCTGTGTAGGCTGCTTGCCTTCATAAGGTGCACAGTTTTTCATGGCTTCTGTGCCCAGGTTAGGGAGAGCAGCTACTGCTTTCTGACCCCTCTTCCTCCCCTCTTCCCCTTTCCAGAGCCCCTCTGTGTGCTGAGGATGCAGCACAGCTGGGAGAGCCCTCCAGCCCCTTCAATACTGCCTGCAGATGAAGGAAGAAGACAAATCACATTTTCAGCTGCTGTAAGGAGGTCTGATTTCTTTGTTGTGGACACTGCTGAGTACGTTTTACTGGCAAAAGGTTAGAGCATGGCTAAAGGGTTAGAAACCTGAGCATGATACAAACCTTGGATAAGTGCAGCTTTAAAGGTTCTTCTCCCTCTCTGTGCCTCCTGATCTTTTTTTCTGGGGTTGTTAATCAACCCAAACTACCTGGTATAGGTAAGATGAACATATTAACAAAATATTTGCTATACATTTGTTTCTACTCCTGCTTTCCAAGCAACCTGTGGGGCCTGTGGGCTACATGCCATTCTGTCAAAATATTTTAAGCATTAAGCCATTTCTTTGGGAGTTGGTATGTATCTGAAAATAGATGCACTTAATCTCCAAGTGTGGTAAATTTATTTTTTATCTTTTGTTACATAAAAATACTTTCAAATCTGAGAACCTGCCTTGCATAAATGTGCAACAACACACTTAGACTTGGCCCCTGAGGGGGGCTGGCTGTAGTCAGGTGGTTTTTTAACAACTTGTCAAGGGGAAATTGAGTGCCAGTGCAAGGTGAAGCATTGAGCTGGCTGGGGAGCTGCACTGTGGCTGCTGCTTCCCTCCTGTGTGTTTCTTGCAGCAGCTCTGCTCCGTGTCTCTTCCTGTGGGGAACACGCCAAGGACACAGTACATGGAAGCAGAAGGGGGGATAAGTGAAGCTTGTGTTGCTCATGCTGTTCCTCAGGAGGCTTTTTGCTTGGTCAGTCTGAAGTCAGGAATGATGTGTTTGTGCTCACAAACTGGGATCCTTGGTGGCTTCATTGCAGATCCTGCATTTCTTTAATAAACCAGGTGCTTGTAACTCCTTTATCTCAGCATGCTCTGATGCTGCTCATAGGGGTGCAGCACGTGCACATCTCGAGCTGTGGTCTCTTTGCTGTACCCCTTCATGTTTCCTCTGCTTGCCCTCAGTTGTGCCACTAATGACAATGTGAAGGTGATGACAGTTCTGCAGCATTCCTGATTGTGCATGTGTGCCAAAGCCTACCACAATTGTCCATCCCCTATGATCCCAGGCAGCAGAGAAATGGAATTGTTGAGCTGCAATACCGTGTGGGTCCAGCTCCAGCATATTCAAGCTGTGTGTGGCTTATTATCACGTATGTGTGTAATTGCTAACTGGGTCTTCATGTGGTGGTGCCCTGAAAATGAGTTGCTGTCATTTTCTCTTTGATTAGTCTCCTCTCTAATTTAAAAGAAGTCTTCCCTTGAGGAAGGTTTTTCTTCATTTATTTTGTTAGTGGATGCTTTTTTTGAATTATAAACTTACTTCTCTGGATAGAGCCTAGAAAAAAGAAATGAACTGACAAAAAACTAAATATTCCTGCTAAACATGAGTCTGACAGTGTTCAAGTTTGAAAAAGAAAAGAAGTAAAAAGAAGTAAAAAAAATTATCTGAAAGTCAAGTTTGTTTCTGGTCTTTTCTTGCAGATTTAAAAATGTTTCTGCCAAGAGAAATGACTGCAGTAGTGTATGAAGCTATGGAAAAACAGCTGAATCTTTTTATATGTTGATGTTGTTATAATATCTAGTCCCCTCTTTTGAAAATATAAGTCAGGGAAATGTGTGCATGAAAGTTCAGAAAGAAACACCTGGACTTCTTTTAACATTAAAGTATTAAGAAAATATAAAGATTACCTTGATAGATAGGCTTTGTTCTTTAAATGAATTGGTGAAATTTGGCATGCTTCTTAAAGAGGCCTTTTGCCAGTCTTTTCCCATATTCTTAGCTCATGCCTTTGCATAATGATGTGATCCATGGTGGGCAGGAATAATTCAGCCTAACGATGAATAATGGTAGCATTTGTGGTCAACTGGTCATGACATTCTCATTTGAGCATTTCTCTTTGGGAACTGCGTCTTCGAGTCATGAGACTTGCAGTAATGTCAAGAGAGAGAGCAGCACAGAATCAGGCTGGATGAGGGAGAAAGGGGACACTTGTTTTCCAGGGTCCACTGTGGTGGAGGACGGAATTAAAGAGAAAAAAAGCCTTGCTTGAAATCCTGGTAGCTTTACAATCCTCTCTTTGTAACACTTCCTGCACTCCCAAGTACTTGTGTACTTCTGTGTTTAAATCAATGTATGTCTATAGTTCTGTGCACAAGACCCACTGGAATCTCAGTGAGGGAGAAATAACCTGTAGGAAAGGAGGTGGTGGGAGTAGAGAAGGACAGGGAAAGCATCAGGTTAGGAGGAACTTATTGGTAGCCTAAAATAAGCAAATGCAAAAAAGAGCTGATGATTTTTAAACATGCTGGATTCGGACATTCTACTCCAGATTTGGATCCAGAGGAGGGGGAACATGTTGGTAAACCTGGGGATCAGGTTTAAATGGAGACGATGTAAACACTGTCATGCCAGAATGACCTACTTCCATCATGCCTCATCAGTGTCATTTCTAAGTCATGGGTATTAGGTATATATGAAAGTTAATTACACAGAGATATATTATTCATTGATAAGTAGAAAGGGATGTGTGAAAAATTCAGAGTTCCCCACTGCAACTAAAATAGGCACTTGTGGTAGCTGTGTGTAAAAATAGTCTGGACACTATAGCTTTGATTAAAGTTGGGTTTGAAGTACTGTGCTTGTGCTGATTAGATCTGTAGGATGTATCTGCTTTCTGTTGAAGCAAAAAATGTGTTTACAGGAAGATGAATAAATGGAATGGAGTATCTGTGATTCAAGGGAGAAGAATTATTAATGTTCCGATGACTTCTGCAAACTGAGAGCCCTGGAAGTTGGTTGTGGGCTAAGAAAACCACAAGTGCTCAGGCTTGGTTTAAATTAAGTCTCAGAATTTGTTTGAATGTATGAGTAGGAATCCAAATATTGTGGTGATAGAAGAGCTGACACTCTTTTCATCCTTCAGATGTAATTTGCAGGATACTGGAGATGGTGGAAGAACCAGAAAACTACGCTGCTCTTTCATGGTGTAAACTACTGCTGAAAATCATAAAGAAGAAAAGGAAACTTGATTTCTAGTTCTGAATTAAGTGACATTAAGAAAACATATACTTCCTTGTCACATGTTACTTAAGAGATGCTGACAATGCATCCACAGCAACTCCATCTTCAAGGGGGAAAAAAGAAAATCATATCAAAAATGATAGTCTTCTGATGTGTTCCATTAGTTGTGGATTTCTACAAGGATTCTTCAAACACAAAATTAATTATTATAAACAGCAATGGCCTTATTCAAGGTGCCATAAGGTACCTTGAAATAAGGTAACAGAATCATGTCAAAGTGAAAATCTAACTATTCTATAGCAGCTGAAAGCGTTGAAGATAATCTTGTTCATCAGAGGTATATTAGAAATTATTTGTAACCGTGGCTCCAGTATTTGGCCCATGGTTTTCAGAGCAGTTTGGAAAACTATTTTCACACAGTATGTGCCCAATTTTTTTTTTTTTAACTATCTTCTGCATTTTATTTAAGTCATGTAAAAGTTTGTAACTAGAGGCTACAGACCAATTGCCCATCCAAAGTAAGCAGTAATGTTAGCTGGACGAGAAGAAACAGAAACCAGATTAAAGTGCTAGAATATTTTCTTTCATTTGAATGACAATGCTTTATACGAGTGCCAGCTGAAAGTGAGGGCCCATACAGTTTGATTCAATGCAAAAGTAGAGCACAGTGTATGGAGAGAACACAGAGAGTACACACAGTAAATATTTGACCTAAGAAAGTTGTGTTAAGAGTTGTGGGAAAAAGGAGAAAGAATAAAGGTGTTAAGTTGATTCTGTTACAATTAAAATAAAAGTACATGAAGTTTTGCTTAAATTCCTCTAATTTTGCCTTTTATTTGAGAAGGGTGTGAGAAGCTTGATTTTAATCTGGACTAGCCTAAGGGGGCTGCATTATTTCAATATGCTTTTACTTTCAGGCTCTGTAATATGGTAGTCTATGACAAGAGAAGAGTCACAGCCTAGAAAAAGCAAATGTTCCCTTGATGAACACCACCAAGGTTTTACTGACATTATGGAACACTTTTCTTAAGCAGGCAATTTAGCTTCTCAGAATAATACGTGTAATGATGGACAGTAACATTTACATGCACAAAATTGATAATTCCATGCTTAGGATGAATTTAGAGCTGCTGTAGTGGGTTTAACTTCTTTGATTTGCACATGCCTGTGTCACGGCCGAGTGTGATCTCCTCAGCTTTTCAAAGATAGATTGCTGAAGATACTGAAGCAAGTATTTTGGAAACATGCTTCCTAATCATAAATTCCTTTTTCACTAAGGATGTGGCTTTAATCAATTATTTACTTACCTGTCCTCAAACGTATTTACACTTTTCAAAAACTTTCTTTGTTCAGTTTGTGCCCAAACTGCACGTCCTTGTTACCAGCTTCTGCAGAAAGTCTGAAGGATGTAGCAGCTGCAGTTCTGTGCAGCTCCAAAAGATGAAACAACATGAAGGAAACAAGCATGGGGTTTGATTATTTTTATCTCCTTTTATTTTGTGAGTGTTCACTGCATTAGAATATCCTCACCAGCAACCCTCCTGCAGTTATCAAACGTCTCAGCTTTGTTTCAGTGCTTAACCAGCTGTAAAAGATGTTTTATTGCCTTATATATTCTTCCACCATTTAAGTAAATCACTTCAGTGTTGTATTAGGGATGACTGTAAAAAGATTTTTTTTTTCAATTACAATGACTAGTGGCCAGGTATGCACACAAACCATCATATTTGGAGCAAGCAGCAACCTGTCCTGCAGTTACTTGAGAGAGAGGGGTATGTACTCATTACCCCATGAGTAATGCAGCAATCCACGTGCCCTGCTGCTGAAGACCAGCTGGCTGCTGTGTGCTATCAGAGCTGCTTGCCAGCAGGCATGGCTCATTAAGAGCCTAGTTGCAGGATATAACATCTTTGCAGTCAATTAACAATGCTGCTCTTTAAAAAGGTCCAGATCCTTCCTGATTCAGCAAAGCACTTCAATATATGTTCAAAGTTAAATGCTTGATTAAAGTTTTGTGTAATGAAGATGTGAGGTCTTGTGCTTGAGGTTAAACAGGTAGGCACATTCCCAAATCAGGGCCTGACATGTTATGGTTCTTAGAGGTTTCCAGGAATCTTGAATATCCTGAAATACTGACTATGCTCATTTCCAAGCTGAGTAAAACCTACAACTGAAAAACAAAACAACACCACATGACTGTGAAGCATGCAGGAAAACCTTTTAAAATCTATATCTGGTCATCATTGATGCTTGTCTTGTCAAGGAAATGCTAGCAGACTGTTTATATTTTTGTAACCTTAAAATAAATTTAAGAAATTACACAATGCTAGTCATCTGGAAATGGTGAAAAAATATATATATTTGGTAAAATGAATTTATTCTTTGAAGAAAGATGCAATGAGAGTAATTGAATTGTTATGCACTTCCTGACTGTAATATTTCTCACTGGACAGGGCTGTATTTTGTAGCCTGCTTCCTGTGGTCAAGTAAAGGAATGAGCATTAGGAAGACCAAAATTCAAACTTTTGCCTTAGCATTTTATGTAACAATGTCTACCACTTTCCCAGGCTTATTTTCTTTTGTATAACAGCTGCTCAGCTATCGTAATACCCTACTGATAATTCATTGCAGTAGTAGGCAAATATCTTTGCTCTAGTTCAGTGGGTCAACAGCAGAATCAAAGATAATCTCTCACTGATTGTGAGTTATTTATTAACATAACCACTCTGCTGCTTGTGGATTGGGTCTAAATACCTTACTATGAGATCTAGAATTGGTATTTTCTGTAATAGTGTGTTGAATTGTCAGACCTCACTGCTTCATCTTCTGCAATGTCTCATCTTCTTCTATCCCCACTAATAAAATGCAAAGTTTCAGCTGACTGCAATGAGTGTAGATTGAAACCTCAAATAATTTTTAAAGGACTAGTGATTTCTGGTGAAGCAATGTGGATTGCTCCATGTTTCCTGTTATTTACTTTGTCCTGTTAGAGAACAAGTTGAAACAAGCTTCCTGGTGTGTGTGTGTGACACCTTACTTGTATGTTTTCAACTTTTGTTTTCAGTCTGATTTGGGTTGGATTGGTATTTTGCTTTTAATTTATTATTTGGACCTGAAACTTGAAATGAGAGAGCCAAAACAAACACATCTCTTGTACAGCAACTCTCTAGAAGTAGCTGGGATTGGCTCACAGCCTGTAGGGCAGGCACAGCACCTCCTGTTGAGGTATGTCATCCATGCCCATGGAGCTGGTTCTAGCTGCCCTGGACACCTCTGGGGCTGGGGATAATGGCATCTGGCAGCCCAAAAGGTAAGGCAGGAGTTAGATCTTAGGGGGTCTGCCTCTGGTTTCCACTCTCAGATTCACTGGATCTGTTCATGGGTAAGACTCGAAGATTTCACAGATTATTGTGTTTCAGATATGTGGAGATTTATTTAATTTTGGATTTAGTTGGTGCAGTGCTTGATCACCGCAGAGAAACAGGCTCTGGAAACAATAAAATCCAGAGAGCTGAGGCAAACACTGCTACAAGAGCAGCCCCCAAATTCCACATCCATCACAGCCCACCAGAAATCTGATGTTCAGTGACAGCCCTGCCTTTCTTTGTCTTGCCCCAAACTTCCATGTTATTTCAGATGGAGCAGTTTGGGTTCAGTGATAGATGCCTCTTTAGGTGAAAGCCTTTGCAGCAAAATGTCCAGCCCCTTCCAGGCACAAGAGCTGAGAGGCTCCATCAGAAAATGGACAAACTTTGGAACAGTTCAGACTACATGTGAACTTCGCCACTGATTAAATGTAAATGATCCTGCTCGGACTCTAACAGCTGAGTTGAAGCAGAGATTTTGAAAAGAAAGAACCTGGATCACAATTTTATGGCTATCTCTAAAATATTTTATTGCGGGTTTATGACACCAGAGTGTAAATTATGGGGCTTTAAAGAGTTGCATTGTGAAGGTTTTATCCTTTGCTTATGTACAAAACATAAATACTACTGTTTTGTTTTCAAGGAAATTAAATACACATTTTTTAAAGTGCTGTTTAGGAAGCCAAGTGGGTTAGTAAGAAGAACACCTTACTCTTTTTTTTTTTTTAATTTGTACATACTGTATTTTTATGAGTTGGTAATGAGTAATTATTTTCAGTCAGCTGATGTATGTCAAACAATTGAAAAGAAGGAGAGGGGAATAAGCTTGTGTTGCATATTTGCAAATACTGCTACAATGGAAATAGTGTGTCTAACACCATGTGGATCAGAGAAGAAATGTCTTCTATTACATGACCTGTTGCAGAAAAATTACTTTTGTAAGCACAAGCCATTTCTGAAACAAACCTTATATAGTTTGTGTGTAGATAGAATTGGCTTATACCGTGTGCATACACGTACATATGTGTCTGCCCAAATGCAGTTCTGTAAGATGCAGTAACAGCTACTATATTGCATTGAAACTGTATGGGCATGTTATCTATTTTTATAAGAGAAATTGTAGCAAATGAAAATGTTTCATTTCCTACTACATTTTTAGAGCTAACTTAAAGCTATGTAATTCAAGAAATGTGTTGTATTTTGGAGACCAGAGTTTAAAGATCAATTCCTTTTGGATGTGACTTCATCAAGATTTATCAGTAGCTTACTCTGGCCTTTATCTCTTGGGGTTTATATCCAGTATTCCTTCAGATTTGGCTCCATCCTATGTCAAGCTGACTCACTGTTATTTCCTTCCACTGTCTCCTGCTGAGTGACCATGGGCAGAAAAAACATTTTCAGCTGCTCCTTTTAGTTAAAGTTCTTGTTCCAGTAGACCCACTCAGCTAAATTTTTCAAAAGTTATGAAACAGTTATGTCTGTGAACTCCATCTTGGCACCACTCCAACCTTGGCACCAATTTCCTTTCCAAGCTCTGGGAAAAATGCTGGTTTATATCTATAAGGATGAAACTGAGGTCTGATTCTCCTGTTCTTGAAGACTGGAAGGACTGGGAAGGGACATGAGTAGCCATAGTGGTGTGAAATACCTGTTCTTAACCGTTCTAAATTCTTATTGTTCAAATCTCTTGTATGTAAAGTCTCTATTCTCTTAGGAGATTCAGATGGATCACTCCTTACCAGCTGTCAAGGCCAGTGCTGCTGTACAGTCCCTGCTCTCAGTCCCTGCTCTCATCCTCAGTGTCCTTGTGATGGGGTGTCTTGGAAGGACTGTGCAGATCAAGCTTCACACTGCCTCTGCACTTCAGGCTCTCTGTGCTGTGAGAACACTAAATAATGCTGTGGCTACTTGGCATGTCCAACTGGGAGTGCTTTGACTTCTGGAAAACTTACTGTGATTTTGATGATTTTATGCTTTTTAGGTGGATGAAACTATGTACCTGCCTCAAATAAGTATGAAAGGTGCTTTTATATTGATTTATTACTCCCTGTAATCACCAAAAGTTTCCAATGATTGTAGGGTAAATGGGTATTTTTCCTCTAGTGCATTACAAGCATGCTGTAAACAACACAAAGGCTGTATTTTACAGGCAGCATCTGATAAAAGTAATTCTGTTGCTGCTGTTCCTAACAAGAAAGGGAGGAGGTGCTTTTAGTTATTTTGAATCTCTAATATGTCTAGTGGTAACTCTGAGTATATAGACAGGGGTGTGGAAACAACACTATGTATAGAGGTGTTGATTTTCCAGCTGTGAGAAAGACGTGTCTGCAACCTAACTGTACTTGCTACAGCTGAAATAAACACTTTTGGGAAGAATTTGGCTGAATGGTTATTTTTGGTCTGGCAAAGGGAAAACCGACTGAGTGACTGTTATTACTCTGATGCCAATTACTGGAACCGACCAGCTTAGGGGCAATTTGCTGACTTTGTTTAAAAACAAAACTGGTCTTTCTGCGTCCAACTGTGATTCAGAAAGGGAGGAGCTCTAAACCACTTCTTTCTTTCTTTCTTTTTTTTTTTTATTTCTTTTAAAAAATAAATTCAAATTATTTTTTTAAAATGTTTCCTAGCTGAAAATATTATCTGAACTCCACGTGGTGTGGGATTTAGGGAATTAACAGGATGATTCAGACATACAATCCTCACATTCATTCCCACTCCTGAGAACTTTCCTTAAGGAATAAAATTTCTTTCCTGCACTTGGTCGGAAACAAAACAAACTCAAACCCTTCTCTCCTTTTTTTTTTTTTTTTGACAGGAAAGTAGCACAAGTAATAAACCTAACGTTAAGCTCCAGCACATGCTGTAGGCCAGTATAATCTCAGGATATGAGTGGTGTGATTTTAGCAGGCATTTGCAGCACTCCTCCCTGTGAACTCTTGGCTGATACGTTGTCCCATCACTGCTTCCCTTTCCTCTCCCCTGCTCCATATGGACACATGTGCCAGCAGGAGCTAAAGGGTGGTTCAAAGTGTTGTCTTTTCATATTTTATCCTTAGGGAGTGGGACAGAAAGTGCTGAGAGTGCTGCCTTGTGTATTGGTTTGCACCTCTGTGAGAAGACAGAGCAAGGGCAATGCCTGAGCTCTGACCTTGGGTACGAGAAAGTTGTGATCTTGCAGCCCCACTGTTCTCTTGATGTAACTCTGGTTTCCTTTTCCTACATGTGTGTGTGGGGGGAAGGTCACATAAGCTGCAGTGAATCTCTTCAGCATGAATTCAGAGTACTCAGATTGTGCAGAATTCCCAAGGTGTGCACCAGAAGAATTTTATGATGGATTGGTTTCCCACTCTTTCGCCTTTTGTTGCTTCTTATCAAAACCAAACAAACTCAAACAAAACATATCCTTTCATTTAGGCAGGAAATAAAGGAAGCTTGTGAAACTTGGTGCTTGCCCGTGCTGCAGTTTAGTTTAAATGCCCACAGGCACCTGTATTTTCTTGCTTTCTCCTTCACAGGATTGCTTTCCTTGGTGACCTTGTGCAGATATGTTTTAAAAATTCCTTTGCCATAACACTGAATATTTTTTAAATTTACAGTCAAACTTTTTTCCGACCTTGATCATATTTCCTCACTACCCAGAAACTTCTTTGTCCATTCCCTTGGTCATTCTTTTGCTCTTTGAATCAGGAAAATTCTCTTAGCTTGCTCTTGTATTTTCTGGTCCACAGTTGAATCAAATAGTACCAAACTTACCTGGTGATTTCTTGGTTTTCTTTTATAATATATTTTTTACTCTTAATATTTTTGTTTCATTATTTTGTTGCTTGCATTCCCTGCCAAATTGAGGCCTTATTGGTCAAACTGTCTGACCTCTATCTTTGTTCATAGAGTCTCCATGGGCTTCTTCTAAAATTCACCTGAGTTCAATTGATTGTTTCAAGCCTCTCTGCATTTCCAGTCCTATTTCACACCTACTTTTCTTACTGTGTCTTCAATTTGGGGGAGCAAGGGAAATTCACTAAATACCTTGCAGCCTGTTCCCTCTCACTGTCACAATCATAGGCAACTAGATCAGCAGCTGCATTACTTACTGCATTCTAAAGACAAATCCAGCCAAGAGGAGGATCAGAGTGGCTGCCTGCAGTATATTGCCTTTCACCACATTGCTGATTCCTGTTTTGCTATACCAGATGCTGCCAACAGCCCTGTCTCTGAGGTGCTTCTGTAGCCCTGTGTCTCTTCTGCCTTTCCTCTAGCTGATGTTTTGCTGGTGTTTAAATCCACATCCACCTGTGTTTTTATTACACACAGAGATGGAAACTCTGCCCAATCATTCTTTATCATTCTTCAGCTTCCTTTTGTTTTGTCTTAAATACATTCAAGGGGGAAACGGGAGGAGGGATGGAAAAGGAAGGGTTTGGTCTAGACTTCCAAAGCAATTTCATTTTCCCTGCAGAGCACAGCTCATTTCCTTCCAGAGCGATGTGTCTGGGAAGTTGCACATTTCTTCTCAGCACTGACTTTCCTGAAATTTGTTGAGTCAAAGCATAGCTACTAGGTGGGATCCAGAGGACCATAAACAGGAGTGTGTGAGTGTTTTTGTTGCTGCCAAACAGGAGAATAAACAGAGATTAATATAGAAGGGAGAGGACGGTCTAGATAAGCAGCCACAGGGTAGAAATGTTGAAAAAAAAATAGACAAAGATTCATAGACACACCTGCACTTGGGCGTTTCTGCACTGTGGGGCCTCACAGGGCTTATTTTTGCCATAAATGTCTCAAGGACAGAGAACTGAGCAATATGGAAGTTGATGATTTTCCTTGAGGGTTAATTACAAGGTCTTGCCTTTGGGGAAAAAAGAAAAGTAATGGTTTATAGTAATGGTTTATTGTTCTAAATTTAACTCTTTACACATTACATTTAGGTCAAGACAGGAGAGTTCTTTTTCTTTAAAATGCATTTATATTTGCTGGTTTTTAATAGTATGCCATTTAGTACTGTGGCATCCACTCTTACAAGGTTTCTATGTTTGCTTTAAATCAAACTAATAAATTGGTTTAAGTCAAATTAAAACCAGACTGAAGGAGTAGTGTAGTCATGACTGAGCAACTTACCTCCTTCAGAGTTCAATAGGCTCTGTGCTTAATTTTTTTCAAATGAAATAAATTCAGTTTGGAAAGGAAATACTTGGAGGGAAAAAAAAAAGTGATGAGATCATAATCTGTCGACTCCATGGAGTTTCTAATTTAGTTGGTGCCTATATGTGTTTGTTTGCTTAGAAGATGAGATTTCCTCTGTGTTGAGAGTGTGTAGAGACATGAGCAGGAAGATGAGCTGGAATCTGACTACGTGCTTGATGTAAGATAATGATTTCATCCATTCCACTTGGTTTTTGCTTAGCAAGACAATTCACATAGTGTTTATTGTCCTGCCACCAGTAATTTCAGATGAGTGTCTGAATAGCTGATACTTATTTCTGAGTCTAAAAAAGGTCGTAACTGATTGATTGTGTTATTTGTCAGAAAATGCACAATGAAAGTTTAGAGAAGTACTTCAAAATACTAGGTATTACAGTTACACAGGAACTTGTGTTGGTTGATATTTTCTTTGTGGATGAATAGATGAGGAAACTGCCTTTACATTTTGTCTCAAAAGCAAAAGTTCAGCTAACTATAGGCAGAGGAGCTTTAAAAGATCTCCTGCTTCTCAGGCCCCTCGCTTTGAAATCCCAACTACAGAAAACCCTTCCGCTATTAGCCACAAGGTTAAACACCACAGTGTTTGCTACTTTGTCTCCAGCTTAATGACATATTTCCACCCAAAGGAAAACACCTGGCTTAGGAAGAGGTTGTGTAGGGCTGGGCATGCTGGGTGGGCACTGGTTATTGCTTCCACTTAATCTTCTTTCACTCAGTAGTGCCAACATACTGGGGCCTGACAACCTGGAGCTGCTGTCTGGCATGGGAGATTTTGTGAGGGCAAGAAAAAGACAGTGCAATGTAATGCAAAGACCTTGCTGTGGAGCTCACACTGCAAATTATAGAACTTTTCTGTGAGACTAAAGGGTGCTTCTTTTTGCTTGCCTCAGTCGGATTGCAGAAGGCCAGACTTGTAGAACTTTTCCATTTGCAGAGGTACCTCTGCAGTGAAAAGATGCGTAGCTGCTAGCTGAAGGTCCTTGAATTCATTGCAGCTTACTATAATTCATCCAGCTGTGTTGGGCTGGTTGGCTCAAGTTTTCAACAGCTGGCAGGGAAATTTCTGCTCTGTTAAAGGGAGTTCTGGCAGCCCCAGGTATTCAAGATGAAATGGAGGTAGGGGGAAAAAAGATGGTTATGACATGCTATTGATATCATCTGCAATTGAGGAATCACTGTGGGCTTTTTTATTATTCCTGAAATGTGCTGTTCTTTGTGGCTTGGATTTTTTTTTTTTTTTTTTTTGACATGTTTGCTCTCTTTTGTCAGTTCCAAGCCTGCATTATTAGATCAGCTGAGGGTGAGAGGCAAAGGTGCTGCTGTCTTAGGGGGAGAATGGATACATGACAAATACAAATGATTTAGAAAATTCTACTTCTGTAGATATGATTGTGACATTATATACTCCGATCAAGAGAAAAAACTGCAATAGTACATAATGTTTTTACCCTGCTAGAAAAAAAGGGCAGAATCTCAAACTTTTGAGTATTTTTTCATCTAATTTTTTCAAATATGCACTCTAGTGGTACTTGGGGGAGCAGGGGGAGGATGACTGTTCAGGTACAAACTGAGGTTGAGTGTGTTTGTACATGTAGATGTTCAGTGTTGCACAAAGCAGGGCAGTTCTAGAGAAAAAAAGCAGTTGTGTTCCTGGAAAGTCAGGATTTGAAGCAGTGCTATGTTAAGTGCTGAATGAGGCAGATCAAAATACACAGAAGGAAAAAACCAGGGTATCTAGCTTTGTTGCCTACCATCTGGAAGGATTGCAGAGCCTGTGCTGTGTCCCAGGGACTGTCAGTGGCATGTTGTATGACCTTAATAAAGAAACTGCATCTCAAAGTTCCCAAGGTCTTACATTTGTAAAATGAGAACAATAAGCAAGGTGCCCTGAGTTCTGTGAATAAAAAGGTGATGAATAAAAAGATGATGTATAAAAATTGTTTTAGGACTGCTAATGATAATAATAATATATATGATAATAATTGATTTATTCTCACCATAATTTTAATTCTGAAAGAATTATGTCTATTTTCCTGTGAACAGTGCTAAGATACAGAAAGTTGTG
This sequence comes from Promerops cafer, assembly GCA_013398275.1. Taxonomy (NCBI): domain Eukaryota; kingdom Metazoa; phylum Chordata; class Aves; order Passeriformes; family Nectariniidae; genus Promerops; species Promerops cafer. Next base: position 17,005 of record VZSE01010635.1, on the reverse strand, counting down.
AAGATACAAAATTGCAATTTCTCTGAAGGTATTGCATAGGCACAACCTGTAAAGATTCTGGAGTTCTTTGCTTTTTTTTGGTGTGTAACATAGCCCATAGCAGTAAAGTATTTTCAGATCAATGCTTTTCAGCAGAAGTGTTTATCACTTTCCCGGGAAATGATCAACAAATAAAACACACTGAGAAAGGAAGCTAGCATTTACTTTCTGTTTATGAAGGTGACTTGCATTTGCAAAACAAGATGGGAGGGGCTAGATCTCCCATACCATTAGCATCTAAAGAACAGTGTGTCTTACACTGAACAGTGAAATATAGTGATGAAGTGGTGAAATATAATAGATAAGAAGAGTTACATTTCTTATTTGTACCTTTGCATCTCAATTATTGTTGCTGTAGCTGACTCTGAGGCAGAATGGGCATAAGGATGCATGCCCATGTCTTGGCATCAGGTCTTGTCTCTTTCCTGTCACTGTCTCCTTTTCAATTTCGCTGGCCCAAATAAAAGGAAGTGCATTCACTTTGAAAACCTTAAGTGTGTTCTTTTAAGTTTCTAGATTTGGAAAAAAACTATAGCTGGCTTGTTTAATGAAGAATCCTTAGCTGCAATCCCTAATTTCAAAACCTGCCTTCTTTCAGCACTGTTGATGAGCTCAGAGGGGCCAGACTTGGGCAGATAACTGTGATGCTCAGTGGAACTGGAAATGTGCATGTAAATTATATTTCTGGTTAGTGCTTTTCTTTTTCCTTCTTTGGTATAAATGTGATGAATACTCACCATTGCTAAGCAGGTTGGAAGCAAGCGAAATAACAAGGTTACACCACAGATGGAGTTTTTTCAATGTGAAGGAAGTCTTGGAGTTTCCTAAACACTTGGAGGAGGAATACTTTCTTCCTGAAACTTCAGGATGTAAATGAAGACTTACTGGGCTGTTGCTTGACTTGACTCTTGCTAACTTTACCTAAGCATTTAAGAGGTGCTACAGAAATAAGTGTGACCAGAGAACCACAATGCTTCTCAGAAAGTAGCTTTTTTGAGGTGTGACACTGTCCATTTTATGTCACCCTGGGAGCCCTGCTAAAGCAGGGAAGAGCAAATTCCTCCATCACAAATGCACAAAATGAGGATGGATAATAGAGGTATGTCTTCCACATCACTAAATTATTTTCCTCTTTCCTACCCATTGTGTCTATATCAGAACCATTGCTGAAAATACATCTGGGAAATTAGCAAAATGTTTGTTTTACTTCTTTTCAAAGTGTTTTCATGGTTTTAGGTGAGTGTTTGACTTATGTTCATTGGCCCTTGCACAAGAGACTGAAAGCTATTTCCTTTTTCCTTAATTAGAGCATGTGGAATATTGGGTTTCTTAGCAGTGAATTTCCTTTCAGGAGATAGGTGAGCATATGTGGTAGAAGTGGTTGTTTTTGTAAACTTGAGAAGTTGGTCCTTCTGTACTTTATAGATACTTTCTTAAGCCAAATTTATACTTTTCATACAGACAGAAGTGATTTTTTTTTTCTTTTTTTCTTCTTCACCTCCCCTTTTTTATTTTTGGAATTAAATAGAGAAGTGGGAAGTTAGAAATATTTGAGGGAATTTCTAGGAGGGTGGCCATAGGAATGTGGTAGCAAATGTGGTGAAGGCAACAGCCCAACCCTGTTTGTGTGTGTAACTTGATTTCGAGTCTGCAGAGCTGGTGCTGGTGAGAAAGGGGGGAAAAAAATTAAAATGGAGAGATTGTGTGCTGTTTTTTAAGGTCATGTATTTTTATATCTACTGGCTTGTCTGTGTGGGTGGGCAGGTATGAGTCTTGGTCTGCCTTCTTGTGCAATGTCAGAGGGAAGTTCAGGTTGGTGCCAGGGCCAGCCCACATCCTCCACCCACACAGGCCCATGAACAGTTGCACACATCAATCAGGGAAAGCCCTCAGCCCCTGGCACCGTTGGAGCAGGTGTGTGAGCTCACGGTGACATCAGATGACTGTCACATTGCCAGGGGACAGCCACCAGCTCCTGCCTATGTTCAGGTCTACCTCCTGAAATCAATTCTAGTCTGTGGTGCAGCTCCAGAACTCAGACCACCTATAACCATCCTTTTCTCTCACAGGTGCTTTGGGGTAGAACAGATGGAAAGAAGAATGAGGAGAATGATTTTACAAAATGTTGCAGATCTCCATATAACACCCCTGGCAAAATGCCCTGCTCTTTAAGGTGTCAACCAGTTATAAACACAGGGAGAGAGGAAAAACCAAGGCTGTGTCCAGCCAAAAGCAGAGTTGGCTAGATTAGTGATGATGAAAACTTTGGACAGTTTTTGAAGCACAGACATATGCTGTGCTGTGGGGAAAAGTTTTTGCAAAGCTACTGCTTTCATGTCCATTTAGTGCTGGTTTTCTTTAAGCACCAATATTGCCCCTTGTTTTTGTTCCTTAAAAGGTGAACCCAGAATAAATGCAGACTCACCCTACCCAGCCCTCTTTATTTTGGTGTCTCAATGTTTTGTAGTAGTATACCAACACCTGCCTGTAAATAAATTGACTGTAGGTAGTGAAAATACTCTGCACTTTACTCTGTGTGCAGGTAAGTGTGGAAGGGCATCACTGGCTTAATTTGCCCCTGGGAATTTGGCAGAGTGTCTCTGGGTTGTATGAGCACATATGAGAGAAGACTTCAGTGTCAGCTTATGATGATTTATATAGGATATAGGTGATTTATATAGGATATCTGTATTAGCCCTTATTTTGCTAAGCAGATGTAGTATACTGGATCAAATTATTTTGACATATGCCAGTGGGCAGAGGAGGACATCCAAGGACTGTGGGGATGGTAAGTGCCTCCAGACCTGGGCATGCTCTTAAGACTGTTGGCAGAATGATGTCTCCATTATTTGTGCGTGGGATCTCAAATGTTTAATGTCTTCAGAAATTAAATTTAAGGTGTGTTTCAACCTGCCTGTAGCAGTCTATCCTCTCAGATCCTGGAGGACAGGATGCATACGTACCATCCTTCGAACTGCAGTCTAAACCTTGCTTATGAACAAGTGTATGAAGAAACTCAATTTAAATTGGAGGGCTTATTCAGTTATTTTATCATTACACATAAGCAAGAGATAGCAGGATTTTAAGAAGGAGCAGTGTTAATCACTATAGCAATCCTTTCTAAGGGACAAAATAAAAGAGCACTCTTTCATCCATTAAAATACTGTAGCCTTCCTGATTAAGTGTATTCACAGACATACAAAATTACAGGGTAAGGGCCTCCTTGGGAACAAATTCCCCCTATATTGCCATGCCAACAGTGTTCATGCTGTTCCATTTCACCCACCAACAGATAATAATAGGCATAGATGCCTAGACCCATGAAACGTGGCTTCAGTTCTGCTGTGCAGAGTTGTTAGAAGCAGTACAGCAATTCTGACTTCTACAAGGTATTTCCAGCTTTGAAATACTGTTTTATTTAGTGATGAAATGTAATGACTTAGGAAGTGTATAATTAAGTATTGCACACGAGTGTGGCTTACATAGATAATGAGACTGTCTTCAGCCTATAGCTTCAGCTATAAGGTTTGGAAGGTGTGACATCTGAGAAAGGGGGTCTGAGTCTTTCTGGCTTAGGATGTGAACTCACCACCACTGAACTGTTGAGAAGAATCTCCCTGTAGGGAGAAGTCTCCTCTTCCTCCACTCCTTTATTTTTCTTTCCTGCCAATAACTTCTATTGAAAACAAACTCCTCAGCTGCTTCAGTGTTTTTTTGCTTTTCCTATGAAAGCTGTTCCATGGTTGTTTCACCCTCAGGAGCCACGTGGGTAGGGGTTCTGGTTTAAGGTACAGGAACTGCTATCCATGCATAACATTGCATGGATGTTGACTAACAGGCTGATGCACAGGAGAACGACCATGTGATGATTACAAGACCGATGTGCTTGGCTTTACCAGCTCTGGTTTGCTACTTTACCATACAAATGAGCTCACTCTCTTAATCAAGCTTCCACAGGGTAAGGGTGGAACAGGCTGGTGGAAGAAATCAAGGGAGACAGGGAGAAGGAAAGAAAAAAAGAAGGAAAATATTTGTCAGGCTTGATAGTGTTAATGAAAACATAAAGAAAGAAAGGAGGAAAGCAATGTTTGGAGAGCAAAGAGTGACCTGACAAATGTGACCTCTGTTTTTCCCAAGGGCTTCTGACTTTGAAACCAAAGCTGCCTTTAATGTTCACCAGGTGCCATCAGGGTGTTTTGATTGCCTTTATAGAAGGGAATTAGCCTCATAGCTTCAGCATCTGCACTTCAGTGAACTTCAGGGACGGTGTATTCTTGTTCAGATCATAACCCTTAAGGTTCAAAGGCCATGAGCAGCTAAATAATTAATTCTGTTACTTCCACAGGAGGCAATGAACACAGACCTATACTTCACACCGGTTTATCACAGGAATTTTTCCAGTCCCTGCTCAAACAACTTCTGCCTGAGCATCTCTGAACAGCCAACTGGAGCAACTGGAAAGCGAAGCAGACACATCACAGAAGCAAAGCTCGCAGTAAGATTATTTCTCATGCTAAAATAATACTCTTAAGTTTGTATTTTGTCACCTGAGAATACAGTTCAATTTCTTGGAAAAAGTGAGATGTTATTTTGCTGAAGATATATGGCTCTCTGTCCCCTGTTGTTACATACACAAATTCTCATCATCCTCTTTCTGGCTGCTTCCTCTCCATAGGTAATTGTGCCTCTGATATTACCTAGATATCTCAGCCTTGCTTGTGACCTGAGAGTAGATTTTAGCTCTTCAGGTAATTGTCTTGTCCTGCAGATGACAGATTTATAGGGATATTGCATATTGTCAATAAAAAGAAACAACTGACTGATCAGTGGGGTTTTTACTCCCCCTCCCCCTTTCCTCTGAGAGAACCAAGAGGCAACCATTTCTGGACAGTTCCCTCTCCCCTTGTGAAGCTCAGGGAATTCAAGTGGCTCATCTAATCCCGTGGTGCAGAGGCTGTGTTGCAGCAGGGAGGAGGTATGATAGGCAACATATCCTCAACAGAAGAGTTTTTCTGGGAGGAGGACCTAGGGCTACCCAAGGGCTGATTCAGGATCATTGAATTATGGGTCACTGGAGTAGTGGGGTGAGCAACATTGCCTTGAGAGCTCCTGTCCAGCCATGACTCTTCAATATCTTTGGTTTTCTCAGCCTTAGTACTGCAGCATATACATGCTTTAGGAAGAGAATATGATAGTATCTCTAACACATCTAGTTGAAATGCAGTACCTCGTGGGTCCAGAGGTGCAACAGGATGACCTTCAGCTCATCAGTCACCTTCTGCACCCAGTATCTGTTCATTCTACTGTCACCTCCCATACCCAATTATCTGTTTTAAAGTCCATTAATTTCAAAGTATAGGACCAGAGTAACTTCAACAAGAGATAGGCAAGAGGTTTAAAAGGGCCTGAAAAGTTTGCAAATTTGCAAACAAATGCCTGCAAATGGTCATCATATTTGTTAAGTCATGGCAGTCCAGTGAGGATGTCACTGACTGGAAAAGAAGAAACGTAAAAGGGAAAAAAGGAAGACCTGAGGAACTGCAGGACAGTCAGTCTCACCTCAGTGCCTGGCAAGATCATGGGAAAGATCCTCCTGGAAACTGTGCTACTTCATGTGGAAAATAAAGAGGTGATTGGTGGCAGCCAACATGGCTTGACTGAGGGGAAATCATGCCAGACAAATTTGGTGGCCTTTTGTGACATGGTTACCGTATTGGTGGATAAGGGAAGAGCAACTGATGTCCTCTATCTGGACTTGTGCAAAGCATTTCACAATACCACATAACATCCTGTAAATTGGAGAGGCACAGATTTGATGCATGGATCATTTGGAGAATAAGGGAGTGGCTGGACAGTTTCACTCAAAGTGTTGCACTCAATGTCTTGATGTCCAAGTGGAGGACAATGATGGGTACTGTTCCTCGGGAGTCAGTACTGGGGTCAGCGCTGTTTAGCATCTTAGTTGGTGACATGGAATTGGTGCACCACCAGCAAGTTTGCCAACAACACCAAAATGTGCAGCACAGTCAACTCGCTGGAGGGAAGGGATGCCATCCAGAGGGGCCTGTACCAGCTTAAGAGGTGGGCCTTTGTTAACCTCAAAGTTCAACAAGGCCAAGGGTAAGGTCCTTCACCTGGATTGGGGCAATCCCAGACACAAATACAGGCTAAGTGGTTGAGGAATGGATTGAGAGCAGTCCTGAGGAAAAGGACTTGGGAGTGTTGATTGACAGGAAGCTCAGCATGAGCTGGCAACGTGTGCATGCAGCCCAGAAAGCCAACCCTATTCTGGTTGCATCTCCAGAAGTGTGGACACCACATTAAAGGATGGGATTCTGCCCCTCTACTCTGCTCTGGTGAGACCCCACCTGGAGTGGGGTCCCCAGCATAAGAATGATACAGACCTGTTAGAGCAAGTGCAGAGGAGGAACACAAGTATGATCAGAGGGCTGGAACACCTATGAAGACAGGCTGAGAGTGTTGGGGTTGTTTAGCCTGGAGAAGGCTCTGGGGAGACCTTAGAGCAGCCTTCCAGTACCCAACAGGAGTCTACAAGAGAGCTGAAGAGGGACTTTAAGTGTACAAGGGCCTGTAGTGGCTGGACAGGAGTGAATGGCTTCAAACTGAAGGAGGGTGGGTTTAGATTAGATATTAAGGAAGAAATTTTGTTATGAGAATGATGAGACAGTGGAACAATTTGGCCAGAGAGCTCGTAGATGCTTCTTGTCTGTCAACATTCATGTTGAATGGATGTTGGAGTGACCTGGTCTAGTGGAAGATGTCCTTTCCCATGGCAGGGGTGTTGGAACTGGATGATCTTTAGGGATCCTTACATCCACAACTGTTTTATGATTCTGTGATTTGGAATGCTGCTGTGCACCAAAGATCCAAGAGTCCTAGCATTCTCTTAACTGTACATGATAATGTTGTTAGTAGTCACATTTCATATTGTGGCACAAATTGCATCTTGTCCTTACCTTTGTGTAAAAGCACTGAATTTATACTGCAGTAGTGCTTCTTATTTAAAGTGAAAAATGACTGCATAAAGCTGTATTTGAATCCAGAGGGAGCATTTTATTAATCAGTAAATAATGATATGATGAAATTGAATCATACTGCCTTTTCTTTTCCAATTTTTCTTTGAGGAGTGCCTGCTATGAAACAGTGTGCACAAATAAATTGTTTCCTTATGTCTCTAAAAACATGTTGTAAATGTTTAATTTAATTTTAATGACAATGACAGTTTAGAAAGGAAATGCTATTTAAAGACAAGAAGTATAACAGTAAGATTTGAATTTTATGAGTTTTAAATAAAATATTAGAAACATATTCTGGAATCAGAATATTAACATCCATATATATATATATATATGTATTTGTCTTGTTAACATCAAACTGTGTTTGGTAATTTTCTCAAAAATTTCCAATGCAGGTGCAAAATCTAGGTACCTGTTCTTTTGACTTCATGTTCGGATAAAAAGCATGCAGCTGATGAGTAGGATTTAGCAGTGCTACAAGCATAGCTGTGTGCTTTGGGGCTGATTATAATCACTAGGGAGATTGAAGTGTATTGAAAACCAGAAAATCTCGACAAGCCTTTTAAATGAATTGTTGAAGTCCTCTAAGAGGATTTCTGAATGAAGGTATCTGAATGCATTCACATGTGTGGAGAAACCTGAGCGCATATCTGCATTCCTGGGCCCTGGAGTAATTTCATGTAATCCTAGCATAAACTAAGCCTGTGTTACTGTAAAGTGCATGTTGACTTGGATAGTGCCTTCCAAATCCATTCAGAGCCATTACTAGTGTGAGGACACTTCTGTTGGAGAACACAGTCCTTCTTCAATTGCACCAAGTGATTTTTAAGAATGCTTCAACACTGGGGGGACTGAATCATTGAGCCTGGAAGAGAGTGTTTCAAAGTAGATTTGAAAGAATAAGAGCAACTGGTCCATCTTGGAAATGATACTGACTTTTTTTTGTATTTAACTAGTTTCTCACACGGTTAAAAATAATAATTTAGTGTTTATGAAGTCATCTCTAGTTTGTGTTCAAGAGGAAGCTGCCTCAATATTTGCAGCTGAAGCATTCTCCTGCTGCATTCCCAAATTTAACTTTCAGCTTTACTTCCCTGTAGCATAGCTCTGGTTGCATTGTGAAATGAACAACTGATATAATCTTTACTACTTTTTTTTCTTTCTGCACAAAGAATTTTGTTTCTGTAGTAGAAGAAAAACAATATTTTGAAGTGTTTCCACCAAGGTGCAGCTAGAAAAAAAATAGAAGTCAGAAAAGAATTCTCATTATTTGCATTAAGAAAATATCAAATAATTCAAATAACATACATGGCAAAAAATTTTCTGAAATTTTGACCATGCTTCTAAATGATCATCAGTTACTGGTGATGAATCTCTGTGTTTGTATGAGTGAACAGAGAAAAGCTTACACTCAGATGTCCTGAAGTTAGTGTTCTGGATGTATTTTGTGTGGTTGGTTTTTACATTTTAATCTTCTTGCAAATTAGCCCACAAGGTTATGAAGATATAGGTAAGCCAATGAGTTCATGAGTTTGAGATGCTACACTTATAGATGTGTACACAATTTTTTCATGTTGTAAAGTGGATATGAAGTGGAATCATAGAATGGTTAGGGTTGGAAAGGACCTTAAAGATCACCTAGTCCCAACCCACCTGCCATGGGCAGGGACACCTTTCACTAAATCAGGTTGCTCAGGGCCCCATCCAACCTGGCCTTGAACAGCTTCTCTCAGCAACCTCTACCAGTGCCTCACCACCCTCAGAGCAAATAATTTCTTCCTAATACCTAATTAAACCTGCCCTCTTTCAGTTTGCAATCATTGTCCCTTGTCCTGTCACTATCTGCCTGTATAAAAAGTACCTCTCCCTCCTTTTTATAAGCCTTGTTAATGTATTGGAAGGCTGCAAAAACATCTCTTCTCCAGGCTGAACAATCCCAACTCTCAGCCTTTCCTCGTAGGAGAGGTGTTCCAGCTGATCATCTGGCAATTCACCCGTATGAACTGCCAATGAGTTTTAGAGTAGACCAAGTTTGCACCATCAGTTATGTTGTGTCTTTGAGATATTGTGGATTTAACATATTTAATATATGTAAAATATTACATTTGAAGAGATCTGTGGTGATTTTCTGTGCACGTCTCTGTTATGAAAACCTTTTTGCAAACAAAAGCTCTTTTTTTCTTATTGTCCAGATATTCACAAATAAAAAAACAAAATGAGAGAGGGTGGTGATAATTAGTATTAACTCTATGTACCTAGTTTGTTCAAATAGCCAATTTACTGCTAGTCACAACCTACTCCCTGACCAGTAATTCCATCTACAGTCTTAAGTATGAAAAAGAAGATACTGGGACAGATGTAATTAAACTTCTGAAGGAGTGGTTCATTTTAGTAGCTGCTTCCTTTGAAAATTCCTTTAAGACTAGTAGGACATTAAGACCCATAGAAGTGGAAATGCATTTGATGACAAGAGAACAGAGGCATGGTAGTGCAGTGCTTACAGCAAAGACAGCTGATGTGGGAGATGACAGAGCTCTTGGGGAGATATCTCTGCCATAATTGCTGCATTCCAGGTGCAGCAGTCCAAGAAAATAAATCTCTGGAACATCCCTTTAAAAAAAAAAGTGGCATTGAAGCACAGTGTGATTTTTTAAACTCGACTATTGACCTTGGAGTTCCTAAGGGAGGGAGAATAAGAAAAGGTTGGATTGTGAAGTACTGGCACACCTTTGGCTACAGCATGCAGGTGGGTGTAACTGTAAAAATGTTGAAGACATGAAAAAGGGGCAGAGTAGATGGGTACATCTGCTGACAATCTTTCTTTTTAATTTGGAGCCACCTGAAAGCAATAAGCAGCTGGATAATAACTCGATCCCCATACGGCTTTTGGTCTTTCAGATTAATAGTGTGCAGCAGGGGAAGGGAAAAAGGAGTCTACTTTTAATTTTGGCTTCTGTTTGCCTATTTGTGAGCCTGAGAACATTTCCTGTCTTCTTGGTGATGGGAAATGTAACCGAAACAGGCATCAATGAGTGACATTTCTCATGGCTGGCTTTCGACACTGAGTTTTCCAAGCCACCTCAGAGATGCTGCGACATGCGTGAAGGGGAAAGGAGGCCAGGTCTTTACCATGCTTTGCAGTTAACTCACTTCAGTACTTTACCTTGTTGGTTTCTGAGTATGTATTGCATCGTATCTAAAATACGTTTCCCAGTTATAATTCCTTAGAGTCCGGTATTGCAAGGAGCAGGTGAATAATGTCCAATAAAATACTTGTACTTCTGTGAGAGGCGTATTTTGAAATGAGGAGTTTTACTTTGGTCTAGAATTTATATATAGGCTCTCTACTTACAGTTTACACATTTTTGCTTTTGTAGCTTCCCATACTTTCCTTCCTGTCTGTGTTCTCATATTTCCTTTCTAAATTATAGATATGAGGGAACAACCATTTCCCTTGAAAAGGGCTTTACTTCTGGGGATAATCTGTGGCCATTTTAAGAAAAGTCAGCAGTTCACAGGGGTGTTGCTGAACATGGGATTATATGAAATGGGACTTCAGGAAAAACAAACCAAAATCAACAGCCCTCAGAACCCTGCAATCTTGAGATGGGTAGTACTAGGAAAAAATGGCTTTTTTTCCTAGGAGGGTTTTGTGCCAGATTATAGCTTTTGCCCTATCCCTGTCAAAATAAGCTTTGCAATGCACATTCACCTGCCATGTGAAGGGTGTGGCGAGGAAAGGGGGATGACTGACTGAAAAAAGGAACAACAGTGAGAGAATTTGTACTTTGGCTGTGTTTAGTATTGATGCTACACTCAATCGCTGTAAACACAGGTTAGGAGTATAGATTAGGATGTTATATCAATATTGGCAACTTTACTAGAAATTGTTGCCCTATTTAATTGTTTAATTGCTTTAATGAGAGAATGTGAAGATATGCAACTCTTTAGGAAGAATTTGTGAAAGAGACAGTCAAGCCACCTCTTTTTTTGACCTGTACTGAAAGGTATCCTTCTATTTGTGGGAGATGAGAATTCAGAGTTTCAGTTTTGAAGGGACTCAGGCATGGACAAGTGAAAGCTGCATTTCTGTGAGAAATTGTACTGGCGTATTTTTACTTGGAAAAATGTGAAATACGGACACATACTTTGCTCTCCATTTTCCCCTCCTTTTGTTTGCATCTAGAATATAAAGTTTAGGTGGCTCTTTGTTGACTTCCTGTAATTTTTGTCTGCAGATTACTGTGTCTTCTAGTTCAGCAGTGCATGGTAGATAACTGTTGCAGAGTAAAACTCTGGCTACTTCTCAAGGGTTTTAGGGAGAATGTGCAGCATGGGTGAACAGATTCCAGAGATCCCAGTGGAAGCAGCTGGGAACTCCATTCTCTAGACTCTGCTGTAGGACCTTAGCAATTATCTTCCTTTCCCTCAGTGGGGTTTTAGGCCCTGCAGAAATGCATTACCTGTCCCTACATAGGCAGTGTGCTCATAACATACAACAGCTCAGAAGTTTCTATGATGTTGTGAGTTGCACGTATGTTTATATGCTTTTCTATCCATAGTTGTTTTTAAACAACATAGCTGTATTTTACTTTTGACATCTTTCTATTCCTTTAGATGTTATTTACAGGGTCAGTTTTGCTGTTATTGCTTCATCTTTTGAGAATGCTGGGTAAGGATTACATTTGATGTGGCAAATTCTTGCTGTTCTACATATTGTCCCATTAAATATTCTTCATAGAACTGTATGATGGAGCTCAGACATAATGTGTTTCACCAGATAGGGAAAGTAATGAAATTCTAGTCTGAAATAAAGATACTGTGATGTTATTCCATGTTTGAGAGAGATTTGGTACCTGTATTAAACCAAGGCTCTTCTTTGACAGTGGACAGGAAGACTCTGTCTGAACTAAGAAGCTAAACTTGCCTGGGAGTATCCTCTGGCACTGAGGATACGGACAGCCCATGATGAAATCATACAGCTCTTACCCTCCAAAAGAAGGTGACCACATCCAATCTTATGGGATTTATCTCTGGGCTGTGTTTTTCCCTGTGGTGCTGGGGAGTCTGCCAAGCCTGTGCCAAGAACTTGTCTAATAACTGAACTGCAGAGACAAAGTCTACTGTCTGGGTTTGCTTCTCGGCGCTGTTTAATTTGCTGATGAAGAAGAGGCCAAAGAGGAGTGTTTGACTACTTATCTCTGGCTGTGTTTATTGAGGATCAGCACTCCAACTGATGCATCTCATGTGTTTGGACTCATTTTGTCTTATCACTGCTGAAGACTTTGTTATGGTTTTGCATTTAAATGACACACATGCTACTCCCCTCCCTTCTCTTGGAGGGAAAAAAAAAATTAAAAATTGAAAAAGCAGCCTTATATCACTGTCTGTTATACATGAGGCTCTGGGATGATAGAACTGAAAGAACTTGCCTTTTCCATGAGGCACTTTTTGCCCTTCCTGTAAGATTTCAGGGGATGATAATGATTTCCTTTCACCATAAGATATAGTAAGCTCTTCTGTGTGCTTTGAGTGCATGCCTGGTGTGTGTGCCTCTGCATACTCACACACATACATGCATTGCCCATGTATGGAGGAGATCTGTAGTATCTGTGTATGATTTTCAGTGGTTAGCATTAAGTGACAGTGACAGGTCACGTGCGTGCTGGGGCTTGGGCCCAGCAGGAGGTGGTGCATGTGCACCTTCAGCATTAACACAATCGACATCCACTCAGGAGAAGGGTGGCTGGGCCTTTCCTTAGGAAACATATGCCAAAACTATTATCAGAGTCTACGTCATGGCCTGCAGCAAACTGGACAGGATGTTAATGAGGAGGGAATTGTGGAAGGAATCTGAATGCATCGCATATTATTGAAACAGAATGCTGAATAAACAGATTATTTTCATTACGGTGCCCTGTCAGCAATCTCAGTATTTTGACCTTTATCAGGTTCATGCTGATAAATGTTTATTTTTCATTACTTAGTTGATACAGGTTTAGGGGTGTTTTAAATTCAATAAATAAATAAATAAATAAATAAATAAATAAATGTAAACATCTGTGAGGCTATAAAAGACTGTGGAGCCAGGACAGCTCATTATTTCTCCTTGACGAAGAAATCTCTGGTGCATCCTGTGATGTCTGTGACAGTGTGTAATGAGGCACTCCACTATGTCAAACCCAGAGTCGTAATTCTGTCTTATCTGCTGCAATAATGAGAGTTTTTGCACTACTGAACTCAGCAGAAGTTATAGGTGAAAAGAAGATGGCGTGTGTTTTGCAACTATTTACAACAAGTGGAGGCCAAGGAATTCAAATTGATTGTTTTCTTCATTCAGGGACCTTGCTTCAGAACCTAGCTTGGAATTTAAGTTGTGTTAATGATTCAAACAGTGCCTGGCACTAATTTAATTTCATATTTGGCAATTTTCTGTAGTAGTCCTTGTTCAATATTTTATTGCTTACTCTGCTTCTATTTGTTCTTCCTTTATCTTTTTCTTCCTGTCCCTCTCCCCCTCCCTGAGGGTTTGCCTGCATAGCAAGAGTGAGATAGCTAAAATAAATACCATTGGTGATAACAGCTGTCCATTTAAAGCAATATTTTAGATGTGTTTTAGAAAGAAAATACCAAAGAAATATCAAAACACATATTGTGAACACTTCTTTCCAAGATGCCAGCTGTTCAGCATCTGCATTCTTATGGATTGATCATAAGTTCAACATTACTATTAGTATTATGTCCCTTGGAAAGTTAGGCTGTTTATTCATAAAATTAATTAAATATGGCCAATGCCATAGAAAGTCCATTTTATCATTAATTTTCAGCTGCCTTGTCTTCCCTGGACAATGGATGTATTTTTTCCTACACCTTGACTAACGTGCAGTAACGAACATGAGGTAAGCTGTAGTTGTAATATGAGTTAGCAGTGGCTCTTGGCCTCCTGGCAAAGTATTCCCATACTCCCTTGTCTTTGTGATGGTTTTACCCAATGTCAGCTCAGCTAAGAATAGGTCTTGCTGCTCTCTGCCTCAACAGAAGTGACCTCAGCCCTGACCTGGAGCTTCCCTGTCTCGGGTAGAGATTGTTCCTGTGCCAGAGCCATTCCAGCCGCAGCTCCTTAGCCCCCTGAGGTGGAAATCTGTGCCCTGGTCTGCTAGAAATTAGAGCTTTGGTGATGCAAACCTATCAAGCAGCCCTCGACTGGCAGTCATTGTCACTCATTGTCAACCTGAGCGTGTTTTGAGGAACCAGCTACTTGTAAAGGGCTATTGAAAACATTTTTTTTCCCTCGTTCTTAAATTTTCCTTTGCAGGGAAGATACCTGTTAATATCAGGTACTTGAGAAAAGGAGAAGTTGGATCTGATCTATTTGGTTTTGTGCCACGCCATCATTCCAGGTGACCTAGTTTAGGATTGTGATGAGATCTGAAGAGCAGAGTATTGAAAATGTTGTTTGTGAGAGCCTGTGTGCCAGAACAGTATGGGGTAAAATCATCTTAATGAGATGCTAGATCATCTATAGAACGCATCTCTCAGCAAATACAGTGGATTTTTTTTTCCTTAGGAGGAACACAATGAACCTCTCACAGGAATGCACTTTTCTAAGGCTGAAAAAAAATAAGTAGATGCTTTAGTTCTTTTAAGGGTTAAGCAGAAGCAATTTTCTGCAGTACCCCACAGTTGTAGCTGTCATGGCCGTTGTTATTGTCAGCCTGCTCTAGATTCAAATCTAATGATGGAACATTGGACAAACTTCTGCATAAATCTCTCCAGAAATAAAATAACTTTTCTAGTTTGTTTGAAAAAAAAAAAATCATGGAGATGTTCTTTTATTATTGTAAATCAAGATCCAGAACCTGAGAGTCCAAAATACTACTGTAGCTTCCATGTAAAAATCAAGACCTGTCAGGTGGTATCACATCCACTCCCTTTCCAGCTTTATTTGACCCAAGAGGAAATTCATTGAAATGCTTGCTAACCTTTACTGAGCAAGAAGAGTAACTTAATAAACATGATTTTCCCCTGGGGAGTTTTACTGCCTGGCCTAGGTTTAGGTTTCCCTCTTGACATTTTTCTACCCATATTCTGATTCTTCCAAAGTACACAGTAAAGAGACTAGTTGCATTGCTGTTCCCCTGGAAGAAGCACACTATTTGTTGATCAGGGCCTTAGCCAAACAATTACACTACGCATAAGCCAGTAAGAAGGGCAGACTTTTACTGTTCTCAAATTGCAAGGGGAATGTCATAAACCATATGAGTTTTCATTATCTCATTCTTTATAGGGAAAAGGTGAAGTATGGGCAGTGGTGAGGAAACAGAATGTTTTTTGCTTTTCCTTAATGTATCTTGCTAGTAAATTTGTACTGACTGCAAGTCGTGTTATAAAATGAATTAATAAAAGATGAATAAGGGTTATTTACAGAAGGGAAGTTGCCTTGCTTTTTGTTTCCCCATCCTGATTCTGGTTGATGACATCCTCTATTTAATTAGTTAATTTCTGTGAGTAAAACTCATAATAATCTTTTACTGTTTTTCAAACTCTTTTAAAAAAATTAAAAATCTGTCTCCCACTTTTCTGTCCTTGCTTAGAGTAGAACCCACATCTCTTAAATGGAATACATGCATGACTCTATTGATTTTTCTTCTCTCAGTCTACTTCCATTAACCACAGTAAATTCCATACTGAAATAATAAATGTGTCTTCCCACCAGGAGAATGGCATTGCTTTCCTTTTCACTTCCAGACCTGGGGAATTATTTGTGCTTGTTTGTTTGCTGTGTTAGCATTTCTTTGCAACTCATGTGTCACCAAAAAACCTACCTCGACATAAGTCCTCTACTTTTTAATTGTCCCACTCCTGCCTGAATCACTGTAAATGAGTGCCTCAGTCCAAGGGTATATACTAGAAATAGAGCCTATTTAATAGACTTGCA
This sequence comes from Promerops cafer, assembly GCA_013398275.1. NCBI lineage: Eukaryota > Metazoa > Chordata > Aves > Passeriformes > Nectariniidae > Promerops > Promerops cafer. Next base: position 991 of record VZSE01010635.1, on the reverse strand, counting down.
GGCTGCAGTAAATAACACAACTCCATCAACAGGAGGTGAAAATTCAGACACAATTTTATAGATGCTTTTGTCTGGCTACTGCTAACACTTTTCTTGTTTTTAAAGCCTGTGTTTTGAGACACAGACTGATACATATGCAAATGTATGGATACGTGTGTTTAATAAAACAGAATTTTTTTTGGCTGGTTGGATACCTAATTCTCTACAGAAAACAATGGTAATGAACATGAAGCCATCATTTGTCCCATCACTTCAGTTCAATTTTACATTCTATCCTGATATATCTCTGCTTTGCCCTCTGATGTGTAGACTACATTATGTTGCACATTACTTCTTAACAATCATGCAAACAGTACCCATCTTTGTACCACTATTGGACAGGAAATTTATAGAGCATGGGTCATTGTTATCCAAATAACCTCACTGTTGTGATTTTAGTAAAGAAAAGTGAAATGTGGTTAATATGGGATGTTTTGGTATCTGAAAATTATTTTTGGCTTTCAAAGAGCATAGTTCAGTTTTCTGGGCCAAAGGACTTACTTAACTCTTAGTGCTTCAAACTTCATTTTTAAAAGTGTTATCAAACTTGGAAAGAATTTTTTTGTGTTGTTTTCTTGCTTTAATATGCTTTAACTTCATATACAGAATTTCTTTTCCTAGTGTTCTTTCTTGGTAGGGTTACTTTACAGATAACTGGGAGCATTGTAGCTTAAATTACCATGACACAGGGTGATGCCTTATTGCTTTAACTATCATGTAAGCAAAAATGGAGATTCGAGCTGATCATTTACATAAATAGTACTTAACTTTCTCTTCCGTATCTTTTTCTAGTCAATCACTTGGAGGTGGACACAGAATAAAAGCTCAGCTCTCAAGTTCTGACTAATGCATTTTAGAATTCTGGTTTGCATCCCCTGGTGTACATCTTCTTCCCTTGATTAAGATTCATTTCCTGTCATGCTACATTTTGATCAGCTGTCTTGGTTTACAA